>JAKUCM010001627.1:0-42198 GCA_023374145.1 Lepidium sativum
TATATTTCAAATTTTTTTAATCAAAATGAACTTTAAATATTATAAAAATGTAATATACATAAAAAATTCTAAAAACCCGTGCACGGGTTTATATCTAGTTATATAGAAATTCATTCACAAAACTAATCATTCCATTTTATTTGATATTTTAGTTGAATGCACACTTATGAAATTTTTTTAAATAATTTTTCTAAAAAATAATTTAAAATTACAATTTAATATAATTTCACCATAAAATTCAGAAACTTGTTTTAATAGTTCCAAACTAAAATCATGTAATATCTAATTAGATATTAAAATAGAAGTTTTAATAAATTATATATACAGTTAAACCTTTATAAATTAATAATGTTGGGACTTTGAAAAATTATTAATTTAGAGATGTATTAATTTATAGAAAAATATGTAAAAAATACAAATATTCGAAATTTAAAATATGAAAATTTCTTTATGTTATACATGATTAAACTTCTTTATTTAAATTTCTTTTTATTTTGATGTTTACATATTTTAAACAAGTATGTTGATATTCCATTTTTAATTTTTCATATATGTTAAATAGAAAAATAAAATATCAACATATATTTTATTATTTATATAATGTTGATATTTCATTTTTTTTTTACTTATATTTCTTAACCTATGAGTTTATGATGTACATATATATATATACATATTAATGTTGTTTATATATGTATTTCATTCTTACATCTTTCTTTACACACATCCTAGCAATGACTTCTCATCTTAAAGGTGTTACAAAATTAACCATGACAAATCAAATATGAAAAGAGTAATGTGAGTACAAAAGATACCATATCACAAACACTAAAAAAAATCTGAAATTGTGGCTTGAAGAAAAATTTCATTTAAAAGATAGTCAATGTACAATCTCAAACACACTCAAACGATCAGCTAAATATCTTTCGACAACTCTGGAAACCAGAAATAATATCAAGCGGCACCAAAATATCCAGAAATGGAAAATGTTCTTTTTGAGTGGTTTCTCCAATACAAAGACTGAGTGAATATGACAGGATAACTAATTTTAGAGAAGACAAAAAATAATGAAACTAGTCTACCCTCAAGATGACGTGGAACACCAATTTTCTCAAGGTTAGCTTGAAAAATTCAAGTTACGATATGGTATCAAATCATTTCCTTGTTTTGGAGAAAGCGGTTCAAACGATGTGTAAGACATAAAGAAGAAACTAGAAGCTATGAGTGAAAAATAGATTAGTTCTCTATGAAGGATGTTTTTAATATGGATGAAACTGATTTGTTTTACAGATTACAAGCTGATCAGTCTCTTGCTACATAACAACTTAAGGAAAAAAGCAAGACAAAGAAAGACTAACAATTGTTATTTGTTGCAATGAAGATGGGTCTGGAAAATTTCTTTTATGGATCATTGGAAAATTTGCAAAGCCACGTGGTTTCAAGAATGTGAACATGAATAATTTGAATTGTCATTATCGTGCTAACAAAAGAGCTTGGATGACAAGTATGATTTTTGAAGAATATGTTTGTTAGTTTGATCAGATCATGCATGGTAGAAGATTTTACTAGTGGTAGATAATTGTCCAACACATGCGCGTAATATTTAAGGATTATGTAATGTTGAGCTATTCTTCTTACCACCCAACATGACATCAAAAATTCAACCTTGTGATGCTAGAATAATAAGAACTTTTAAAATGCACTACGGAAGGAGATTTTACTATGAGATTTTAGAAAGTTACAAGTTGGGACAGTCGAATCCAAGTAAGATCAATGTTTTGAATGCTATCAATTTTACAGTATCGTCTTGGACAATTAATGTTCGTCAAGAGATAATAGCAAATTGTTTTTGACATTGCAAAATTCGTTCAAAGGAAGTTTTATGAGGAATTTCATAAGATGGATCAGCTTGTGATAATGTTATTGATGAACTGGAAGGTTTAATTATTAATCTTGGTTATCAAAATAAAATGGATCTCAATAGTGTACTTGACTATCTGGGTGAAAATGACACATGTTCAGAAATTCATACTTTAGAAGAAATTTTGGCTCCTGTAATTAATGATGATGAAGAAGTCGAAGATGATGATGAAGTTTTAGAACCAGTTACACGTCATGAAGCAATCACCGCGTCTAGAACTCTTCAAAAGTTTTGGATACATATTGAAAAGACAAAATCAGAAGTTTTAGAAGCAATAAAGAAAATTAGAAATGAGTTCCAAGGAGATTCTAATTTATAAAAGGACAAACAACACTAGAATCATATTTTACTAAATTATCTGGAGAATAGTTATGTATGCTTAATATTTACAATTATTAATTATGATATTATTGATACTATATTTTTACATAGGATTTTCAAAATAATTGTTATCTTATTAATTTATAAAATTTGATCAAATATTACACTGATCTGAATTGGGACCAAAAATTTTTACTAATTTATAGAGGTTATTAATTTAGCGAGTATTAATTTATCAGGTTTTGCTGTAATTTAAAATAGAAAAATATAAAATCACGATTTTTTTGACTTTGTAAGTAACTATGGTTTGTTTCGTCAACTCATTATCGCAAAATATATTTCAATCTAATTTATACCGTATTTTAACTTTTGCAATTAAAGTTCAAATACAAATATCTAATAGTTTTTCAGTTTTACGGTTAGGATCATTCCATTAATAATTCTAACATAAAAGTTTTTGATTATTTTCTATTATATAATTTAATTAAAAAGAATTTTTAGTAGTGAATTTTAAATTATGAATTAAATGTTGTCCATGTAATTGTAATCATAATTACAGCTTAACCAATATTAAAATGAATCCAAAGTAATTAAAATTTCCAAAAAGGCTATGTTGTTTCGGTTTGGTTGAAACTGCCTAATATGTAAAGTCGCTGAAACCCACCGGCCCATTTTATTACCTTCAGGATGAGAGGGATTTAAATTGGCCTACAATTAGTTTTAGTAATTTGAAAAATCTGTATAACGTAGTTTAAAATATTCAATGTGATTTTGTTGGGCTTCAATGCCTTAGTTGTTAGGATTTTCAGACAATGAAAAACAATTTTGAGTTTCTCAAGTCTGAGTTTTATTCATTTTTCTCAGAATAACTGGTAAGCCAAAACAATTTTTTACCACTGAGTAATTGAGTATATCAAACTTATAATAAAAGATAATAAATCCTTCAACGCAAATGTATCACCAAAATCAAAATCTTCGAACGCAACTAAAATGTGAAAACAGAAGTCGAGTGTTTTAGTCTGAAAACACGAGGGTAAAAAGCTACAAGAGGCATGAGATAAAAAAGGCAGGCCTAATTTACTCGTCATCTTCCTCATCCTCATCCTCATCATTACCACCTGCTCCATTCAATGCCTTGACTCTCTCGATCAACTTATTTTTCCTCTCCTCGTATGTCAACTTCTTCAAGTTGTACCTGTTTTGTTTATATAACAATCAGTCAATAACCATAGAGAGAGACAAACCAATACTAACGAGCGAACAATATTCAATCACAGTAGTAAAACTGCTTTTGTTTCTTACCTCTTGTGTTGCTTAGGAGCAGGTTTCTCAGATTTCTTAGGACTGGGGTCGGCACGAATGGCTGCATGAACCTTCTTGTACAGCTCCTCGATGCTCTCAGCTTCAACTCCACTCTTAATGTAACCACTGAAGTGAGTTTGATACTTCTCGGGTTCATCTTCTGTCAACAACTTCATGTAGTTGGCAACATGGCCACCGAAGATGTAATTCCTGTGGGTTTCAGCATCAAGTTGCTTGTTTTCTTTGTTGAATCCAGCAAATCTCTTGTCACTGTGTGGGATATCAAGTCCTCCGTCCAAGGCACCCTATAGAATATCATGAAGTTAACAAAATGGTGTTGAGAAATAGTTTGTTCACGAAAACAAAATAGAACAGATAAGAACATTGCCAACACGTTAAAACAGAGAACATATTTATACCTTGAGAGCACCGAAAACACGGTTTCCAGTTGTGGTCCTGATAAGGCCGACATCAAGAAGGGCACGGAAAGGTCTCCTTGAATCAGTTGGTTCCACGGAATAGTCCTCTCCAGTGGCCTGATTCATTTTGGTGATTTTATATCAAGACTTTCAAGTTCTTTTCTGTTCACATGATTGTTAAGAGCACAACATACCTCTAGGTTGCCCTCGTATTCATCATCCATTTCCAACATTTTCAGAACACGGCGAGCCAAAAGGAGACCCGTACAGTAAGCTAGTATGATAAACAGAGTATTTAGAAATACACAAACACAGACGGAAACATATAAAGATTGTAAAAAATAAAACCATAAGGCTCTGATTCAATACCTGCAGCGTAGTTTGTAAGACCAACTGAGAGTCCATAATTAGGCAACTCATGTGCGTAAGCAGAAGCTTTAACAATGTCACCAGCAATGCTTGCAGACACAATTTGTGCCACAATGTCTTTGTTCGTAAATCGGACAACAAAACGGTACTTGGGTGTGTTGTACTTGTTCTTGTCCTGGTTGATAAGACGGATCCTTGCCCTGTAATCGGTCTTACCGGCTGCAGAATATGAAACAACAATTTCAGGACACAGATTGAAAACAAAGAGAACAGAGCAGAAAAAAACGAAATCTAGAATCAAAATACCTCTTCTTCTCCTGAACTTCACTTGGTACCTCTTAAAGTAGGCATTCGACTGATTGGACTTCACAAACACCTAACAACATAAACATAGATTAAATCTTAAGATCCAACACCATTATAACTCTTTTTTCCACGGTAGAAAAGATCAACCACAAAAACTCACCAATGACCTCTGTTACAGAATCAAGTCTCTAACTTTAACCCTTAATCAAAGAAAAAAGAATACAAATTTGCCTATTTTCAATTCTCAAGGAAGTTATAACCACAAACCCATTAAAACTATATCTGTGAGGCTTGAATGCAACCATAGCTCATGAACTATCATTACCATAACTATGAAAAGTAATGCAGGAGATAAAAATCCGATTGTGCTGAGGAGAAAAACGAGAGAAATAGAGAGGAGAAACAGTAGCTGAATCGGAAGCGGAAGAGAGAGATCAAAGCTTAGGACTTACCATTGTGATGTTAGATGAGTGACGAGAAGGCAAGAGGCGGAGAAACCAAATTTCGATATAAGCTTATAAGACAAAACCCTAGAAAACTCCTCTTGCGTTCTTCAATCAACGGTCACGATTTAATCTGGACTATAAAAAAATCCAACGGTCTCGACTGAGTCATATCACATATGGGCCCAAGGGCTTTATGTTTGGACCTAAGTTTTGGGCAATCAAAAAGGCCTTTGGCCTACTAAAAACAACATAAGTACATGAGCCGTTGTACTCTAGGCCATTCCTTTCTGCTAGATGTAAGCCCATAAGCACATGAGCTAATGCCATTTGTGTTACATCTTTTAATTAATCATCACTTAGCTAAAGTGTGCAACAGTTGTGAATATTTTCATTTGTGTATAATTTTTTTGATAATCAGGTGGTTCGAATTCTGGTGCCGGACTACTCTTATTTTAAATTTAGCTACACTGGATAGTCACTAAAATTAGGTGAAATCCTTTAAATGTCACATATGGTATAATGAGAAAATACGGAATTAGGTAGCTTATTACCATTGTCCTAAATTCTTTTTCTTTACTACTACACCGCGACGTGTTGATTTTTGTTCCTTATATCTCTTATACTTAATTCAGGAACCAATATTTTTACTATATGTATATGTGAAAGAAAATTAACACACAACTTGGTAGATATATCTTTAACTATTAAATATAATTTCAAAAATGCAATTGTTGTCAATTCGAATAAGCAACGAAGGAAAGTTGATAGATAATACTTAAAACAGACAATTCACGTGAGTAAGTCAAATCGTGCAAGTAGAAGAAGATGGAGTCTCATTGGACTGATCTTCGTATAAGATATTGCTAAAACCATCTCTTCCTTTTCCCTTTGGATTCTTCTTCTCTTCCATTACTTCTTTGAATGATGCTATGAATTTTTTCATATGCAATTGTTTCCATTCCTAACAAAATAATAATAATAATATAAACAACCCAAAACAAGTTAACTAAAACCAAATGGACAAGTTCTTAATTTTTATTTTTTGAATGATCAAACCTCGAAATCCCATTCACCACCAATATCAGGATCATTCTTCTTGATCCACAAATATGTTTTCACTATAATCTTCTCTGAATTATCCTAAATATGCAAAAAAGAAAAGAAAATCAATACATATAATTTCATCAAGACCACAAAAAATGTTTTTATTTTATTTTTATAATCTAAACTGTTGTTTTGGATTTTCAGTTTTTTGGGTTCAGAGATATAGGGTCCATTCAGTTATTATAAATATTTGGTTTGAATTCGGTTCAGATTCGGTTCTAGTTCGGTTTAGTTTTAAAGTTATTTTACTTAAGGTACATATTTATTAGTGTAAATTGTTCGGTTGGATCGGTTTGAGTTTGGGTGTGGACTTTATCCTCTCATGACTTCAATTATATTTTGAATTCCGTTTCAGATAGGTTAATAACCGAATCTGAAATCACTTATATTCAAAAACTACATCCAAATTCAAAATAGTTCGGTTGGATTGGTTCGAATTCGGGTTTGGATTTTATGCCAAAGACTTTACCTTGCATATAACCTCATAAAATAAATCATAAAATATTGAAACTTTACCTTGCGTATAACCTCAGCATTTACTCTTTCATATTCGTTTCCTTCAACCCAATCTACATTCTCAAGTTCAGCATCTGTTAATCCCATTAAAATCTGCAACAATTCACCAAAAATTTTCTCAAAATCTAGACTATTTAATTGATCACTACACAACAGAGTTTCCTAGAGACTGAACTTTATTGACAAACAACTAATAAATTCATACAAGAATAAAAGTAGCTGAATTTCAGAAAGAATTATAAAAAAATCAAACCTTTCCATGAACTTCTCCTTTCTCAGACGGCACAACACATGGATACAATCGTCCTTTAAGTCTATACCTCTGACTGTAAAAGAAGATACCAAAATCTCCATTAAATCTTAGATCTGTACAGAGAGATAATTAATCAATCGAAAGAGAGAGAGAGAAAGGTACATACAAGCCATGTAGTGTTGCATAGACAATTTCAGGAGTACGATCAAGCAAGACATTAATGACTTCAGGCTCCTGAAAGCTACCATAGACAAAAACATCATGAAGCTGAGAATTGGAGTTACTCATTTTGATCATTTTATCTGTTTTTAATCTTGAATATTGATTCTATGATGTTTTCATGATTGGAGTCTGGCTTTATAACGTGAGAAAGTAAGTAATTTGGACCACGAAACCCTTAAGACACGTGGAACTGAAAATTTCGTAAGGACGATATTAGTCAGTGGGTGAAAGTCTTAGCTGTTCTTTTGTAATATAAATAATATTCTTAGCTATGAATTAAGTTCGTATCTTATTAGAAATTTGTTGATTGAATAACAACTTCTCATAAAAGTTCTAAAGGACTTTTACATATGTGATGATTAGTCAATATATTTACTTTTTATGGTTATACAATTATACATGGTATTTTATGAATATACGAAAATTTATAGATGTTATTTTGAAATTGTTCCACCTAATTGCACATTTAACCGTGGAATTTATAAAAAAAGGTATTGTCAATTTCAATTCTATTAAAAACAAAAGAAGAAAGCAGGGCCCAGTGGAAATCCCGAGCTTTTCATCAAATGGTCAATTTATTTTCTCAAACTCAAAAGTTTAACAATTCAGAACCAGAACACATGCAAGAAGATATATATAGAGAAACGTCCTTGATCACTAAGAAATTGCAGAGTACGTGGAGATGATGACCAACGTACCTTTAACGGATTGTATTGACTCATAGTTGTCATTAGGGTTGTATCAATCCATGTCTAGATAAAGCATGAGATAAGAATGTATGAGATAAGCTTTGATAAATTGAAAACAAAATTTGCAAAATCTCTCTTTACATGGTTTCATAATGACTCATAGTTGTCATTATGGATATATTATAATGATCAACTATTACTTTTTATGGTTAACAAATGACCAAATTGACTAGAAAACTTCTAGTTTTTATTTAAAATCAATTCATCCCAAAGGGTATTGATTATTAATTGGATTTAGATGGTGGCCACCTGTAAGTATTTAAGAGTCTTAAATTAAGACTAAGCACATCAGATTGCCAACAAAAGAAAATAAAGATTTAAAGTACGTAATTAATTAGGGTCAAGCATGGACGGAATAAAATAACTTCGTGACAACAATTTATATTCTATGGTGGCCCGAACACATATCCGCCTTTTTTAAATGTTTTGTTGGGTTTTGTGCAATTTTTTAAAATGAGCATAAATTTTAAAATTACCTCTCAGAAAAAATATAACTTAATTATACGAAATGAAAAATAATATGCAAAATAAATTTTATATAATTTTTATTTAAAATTTCATAATCACATATGATAGATTTTTTAAATGTAAGAAGTAGATTTAGATTTTTTATTACTAAAATTTTGATTTGATGTATTATTTATTATAATTTTAAAAATTTAATAATAATAACGGATAAGTAACCTACTAAAATTTTCATTTTGTATGATTAACTTGCAGTATAAACTTGCAATTCATGGTTACTTTGAATTTTTGTTTGCATAAAATTATTTTTAGTTATGTTTTGAAATCTCTTTTCGTATTTTAGATTGATGTTATTTGTCAAAAAAAAAAAAATTAACCTTATTTCTCACCTTTTGATTTCGAGAGTTCATTTTCTGACCTAACATATTAGAGAATTTGCTCATGATTATTTATTTGTAGATTATTCTTTGCCTCTATGACTAAGTAATTAAGTAATGAGAGCTTGGTCAAAAAAACTACTTCACACTTGATTGTAATACCATTTACATACAATACAATAAGTTTTTCTTCTTTAATAACGACACACAAATAAGTTACACAATATTTCAAAGTAATTTTTAGAAAACATTTTTACTTAGCTAGTTAAATTCAAAAATTTACAATAGTTTTATTATTATTATAAAAATAGATTCTAAATAATCTTATAATCCTATGAGATAAATTTTAGAATCTAACTTTTGGATTAAAATTTATCAATTTGATTGTTAACCAAAAAAATTTGTAACACAAAATAATTCTTATCACTGAACTAATTTTTGTAAAAAGTTGGATACATTGAACACATAAGAAATAGGAAATACATTGCATGATCTTCGCATAGGACATTGTTGAAACCATCTCTTCCCTTCCCTTTTCTTCCATTATTTCTTCATGTGTAATCGTTTCCATTCCTTAAAAATAATTAGAATAGTTCATAACATGTTGATATGACCAAATGGACCAGTTCTTCTTATTCTTAATGATCAAGCATAACGTTGATGACTTCATGCTCCTGAAAGCTACCATAGACGAAGACATCATGAAGCTGAAAATTGTTTTCTTTGAAACTTGTTTCAATGTTGTTTTCACGATGAAAAGTTTGACTTATAACGTGAGAAAGATTATAGTTTGCAACACGAAACCCATTAAAGACACGTGGAACGACATTGCTCTTAAATCTGAGCTGCTCTATTGTCGCCAATTATTCGATACATATCTTACGGATATTGTCAATTATTTAATAAATAAAAAATTGGATCTTTGTCTGAAGAGTTTTTTATGTAATGGTTAGTCAAAAATATACAGTTATAAAATCGGGTATTCCTTTTGCATTCTCAACAAAATATCTTTTTATTTCTTTCTTTTTAATTCCTTAAATTGTTCTGTATAAGATTTTCTTAAAAAATTATTACATGGATTTATAACTCAATTTCAAACTTATAACGACACTACTCTTTGTGATTGAATTTTAGTGAAAAAGAGTAGATATAAATCTTTAACCATTTGATTATTTGGAGCTAGACAATATATATATATATATATATTTTTTTTTTTCCTTTTTTGTCTTCATGCAATATCATCGTCTACACAGTCAGCTAATTTTATTATGACTCGAACTTAGAAGAAAACCGTCACAAAGATATCCCTTCAGTGACCGTTGATGTTGATTTTGTAATTCTTTATCGTTCCTCAAAGTTGAATCTGCTCTTCAACACTTTTCCTGCACACCATCTCATTCGATGACCATCACTATGAACAGTTGTTGATTTGTTATTAATAAAAAACCTTTAAGGGGAGATTTGTGTGATACTTAGTATAATATGACTAAATTAATGAACAACTTTTTCTTTCGGTAGTTAGAAGATGACAAACTTGACTAATTAATTCAAATAGTGTTATTTACTTATTGGCTTTAGATGATAGTATTAGAGCATGCATAAAAAAATAGAAAAGAGATGTAAAAGACGTGTCTCTTATTTAAGAACTTTTAGAAATTTTTTATAGACTTATGTGCTACATAGTTTATTATTAGTGGTTACTTTCTTTCTAAAATTTTTAATTATTAAATTAAATGAATTAAAATAATAATTTCTTTAAGAGACTACAAGTTTTTTGTCACTGAAAATGTTCTTAGTATCTTAAAATATTCAAGATTTGAGCACATAAGTGTGCAGACAAAAGAAAAAGAAAAAAAATTTTAAAATATAATCTTTTAACTAGCTTAATTACTTTTAAATTTCTCTCCTACTATTACTGCATGTATTTTATTAAAAGAAAAAAATATTATTAAGTTTCAAAACATGAAACTATTCTTTGTCTAATGGTTTCGATGACTCAGCTAATTATTCAAATATTATGAGTATCATTCCTCGCATATTAAAAAATTAAATAATAATTTTAAAGAGTAAAATTAAAGTTATAATCAAGTTTTATTAGTCTATGTATTAAAAAATCAGTTATATGTAAACACAAAAAATTAATGCTAAAAACCTAAGGCGAGGCGATTTGGAGACGATTTCCGGCGATTCCGTTTCGTTTTCAGGCGAGGTCAGCACGGGGATCAGGTAAGTCTCTCCTTCGGTGTAGATCAGGGAGTCTCTTGTTAGGTTCCTTTTAGCTGTTGTAGGGGTCTCTACGGCAGATCTAGGGTTTTGGGTTCGGTTTAGGGGTTTTCGTCGTAGAGTCCCCTTTTCGTCGGTCTAGGAGGATTCTCGCAGGTAGTCGGTGAGGATTCTGGGTTTAGAGGTGGGGGTTTGCTTTTCGGGTCTTATTTAGTCTTTCAGGAGGTCGGTTTGTTTCTAGGTCTTAGGGGTTAGGTGGAGGTAGAGCTGGGTTCTTCGTTTTTCGCCTTTGGGAGATTAGAAGCTTTCTAGGGCTTTTGTTGGGTTCTCTAGAAGCCTAAAGGCATAGGGTAAGGTGTTTTCGGTTTTGTCTCGAGCCGTAGAAGAGGGTTTTTTAGTTCGCGGTTTAGTTTCTAGAGTCCTAGTGGGTTTGTTTCGCGTCTCGGCTTTCACTTTCGGAGTGGTAAAGTCTCGGAGGTTCAAGGTCTCCGGTTCTTCTTTTTCTTCCGTTTCAACAAATGGTGATTAAGGTAATTCTCTATGGTTCCTTTTGATTTCATTTCTGTCTTTAGATATGGAAAATCGGTTATCATAACTGGGCGTAGTCATGAGTTAAGTATATCGTTTTTGTTTTGGGGGATTGGGCAACCGATGTCTGATAACATTACTTTCAGACACGGTTGCACCGAAATGATCCATATATGGACTATGATGCATAGTGTGGAAGGTTGTTTTGTAAGGTTATTGAAGTGGCGATGTAGAACTAGTATGTTTTTTTGGAAAATTAGTGAAACTTTTGATCCATATTAATAAATATGGACAAAAGAATTGGGTTGATCAAATTTTCTGTGATGTTTAATTGCAAAGTTATTTTCATAAGAGGATCAAGGTATATGGGAAGCAGGAAATGGATGTAAGTGGACGAATTCCGAGGGATAGGATTTGGATTCCATTGTACTTGACACTAACCGAAGGAAATATTTGGTTAGAAGTTAGTCTTGCTGAGTCTACACACGATCAGAATTGGGTTAGATGGGGGTTGTGTGAGTTAGACGAGAAGTTGATCCTTCTGAACATGGCTTTAGTGAGAGTTTTTTTGTGTAGAGATTACAAGAGACCATTGTTATGGGTATGCACTATGTATCAGTACTAACAATCTGTCTCTTCTTTTCTCTTGCACTGAGGTGGCGGATGCAGTAAGGGAGGTCACAATCTCTCGAGATGAGACATTGGCTCAACGATCTCCAAGGTTCGTGCATCTCATATTTGGTATTTATCATAAGACATATTTTTTAAAAAATTGGATAAGAAGTGATAAAAATATAATGTTCACAATTATAAAAGTTGAAATCTGTTATGATAGGTTTCAGTTTAATTTTCAAAATTTAGAATGGACTATTTGCATAACTCATAAATTCGGGAACTTTTTCAACGATAAGATGAGTTCTAGGAATGAATTTCCTACAATATAGGCAAAATTTGAAATTTAAACTTGAGATAAGATTTATCTCACGAGTCGGTCTCTTTGTGTATTTAAGGAGGATTCGGGAGCTTAAAGTACCCACGTCCACTTTTCAAAGCTTAAATTGTAGCAAAGAGTTAATATTTGGGCAAGTAAAAGGGTTTATAATGTATGTCAGTTCCAGTAAGAAGGTGATGGTAGCAAAATCACCATCACGCTTACTGAAAATTAGGATGCCAAAAATAGATAATTCGGCTTTGTTAGCTAGAAGCTCGAAAGTCATGTTGGGTAGGTGTCTTAATCCAATGCTACAGAATGTGGATACCTTCCTTTTTAGGATGCCACAGTTCTGGAATCTAGTGGGTAAAGTACGGGGTCTTAATCTGGGTAATGGCCGTTTTCAGTTTGAGTTTCAAACTGAATTGGATATGTTAAGAGTCTTAGATAACGGGTCTAATAATTTCGATGACTGGATGGTCTCCTATGCACCGTGGAAACCAATGGCTGATGCGGACCATCCAAACATCATTAGACTATTGATAAGAATAACCGGAATACCCTTTGAGTATAGGGTAGAGGAAGTTTATAGAGTGGTAGCTAGTTCAGTGGGTTTAATAATAAGTATTGATGTCTTGAAATGGCAGATTCTTATTGAAATTCCATGTTCAAAGCCTCTGGTTTTTTCTTCTATATTAGAGTTTGAAGAAGGTCGAGAGTCAAAAGTGATGTTTGAGTATAGGCGTTTGGAAGGATTCTGTAATATGTGTTTTCGTATGACTCATGATGAGTCCAAATGCTATAAAGCTAAATTAGTTAATCGGGTTTCAGACTTGGAGATGCCTAGGAAACAAGTCGGTGAGTCAAGCCGTTCTTATAAAGGTGCTGTGTTGGGCCCGAATAAACGCAAAGGCCTACAAATCAAGGCTCATGTGAATAAAGGCAGAGCTGAATGATCAAAACGAGGAAAAGGTGTTCCTCTAGTTCAACCGCAATTAGACAAAACAGTGAAGGTATTTATATATATTTTTTTTATATTCGTTTTAAGAGTTTGTGGAATAATCACTTGGTCTGTTTCATCTTTCAGGGCAATGTGATGGTAGATACTACTGAGTTGTCTTCAGTAAAAAAGGTTTGTCGACCTTTATTTCAAGACAAAGAGCAAGAGCAACCCAATGAGGGAAAAATACAGATGGTGTCAAGTAATGATGCTGACAATGAGAATCTTTCTCTTTCTGCACTAATGGAGGACGTGGAGGACTTTGATGATCTTGATGAGGAGCTAGATGTACCGCTTCAGGAAGTTAAGGCTAAGAGTGCAGAGATTCTCGTGCCACTTGACACAGATGCGTTGGCTGAAGCTGTTTTAGATGAACTAGCTAAGGAGGCGTCTCTAATTGAGAGGCGTGTTCTCTCCGATGAGGAGCGGGCTCAGAGTCACGTGGATATGGCGACCAAGTTGCAGAATTACAAGGAATCAAAAGCAACGAGGACCTCTGTAGCTGCTTCAAAGGCTCAGACTAGGATTTCTACCCCTCTAAGGGGGACTAGTACTAGGAAGTTAGCCTTGGTGGGTACACTTTCCCCAAATCAAAGAAGGATAAATCAAAAGATAAGGCTCCATGAGTTTTTATTTTATGATTTTAAAATTATTGTGTTGGAACTGTCAGGGATTGGGTAATAAAATAACAATAAATTATTTACGAGATTTT
This sequence comes from Lepidium sativum, assembly GCA_023374145.1. NCBI lineage: Eukaryota > Viridiplantae > Streptophyta > Magnoliopsida > Brassicales > Brassicaceae > Lepidium > Lepidium sativum. The sequence continues at coordinate 14,165 of JAKUCM010001627.1, forward strand.
TGGAAATTATTTAAACTTGAGTTCTTATTTTTATCAGAAACAAAAACCAAAGATGTTTTTTGGTAAAAATCCAAGAACACTTAGGTTACAATAAAATGGTGACTTTTGAATCGATGGGTTCAAGTGGCGGCTTAACCCTTTTATACAATGATAACTATAATGTGACAATAAATCAAAAGGATAAAAACATGATAGATTTATCATTAGATATTACTAGGATTAAATAACATATCACCTTCTTCTATGGTGAACCAGTAAGTCGTGAGAGGTTATATGTGTGGGAAAAATTTACACGCATTAGTATCAATCGTTTAGGCCCATGGACTATTTGTTGAGATTTTAACGAGATCTCTGGGAATCATGAAAAGCAGGGAGGTGTCACAAGGAGTGTAAATTCCTTTCGACCTTTTAATCAGATGTTGAGGGATTGTGGGTTGTTAGATTTCCCGAAATTGGGAATTTCTGGTCCTGGAGAGGAACACGTAGTAATGGGGTTGTCAGATGTATTCTAGACAAAGCGTTTGGTAATGGTGACTGACATGAATTATTTCCCAAGACGGAAATCAAATATTTAGATATGGTAGGATCAGACCATCGACCTATTTTGGTCAATTGTCAAGATCAAATGAATAGGCCCAAAGTTAAACAATTTTGTTTTGATAAGCGATGGCTGGGAAAAGAGGGTTTTAAAGATATAGTGGAATGAAGTTGGACAAGGAGCGATGTTAGGTGCCGACCTTTTTCCTCTTTAGTTGAGAAAATTACACTATACTAAAAGGAAATTTCTCATTGGCGATATGAAAATTTGAGGTCAGGGAGACAGGAAATCGATCATTGGAAATCAGAGATTGAACGTCTTAATAGCAGTATTATAGTTGATACCAATGCCTTAACGACAGCGAATGCAAACCTCAAACAGGATTATATAGAAGAGGTGAGGTACTGGAAGCAAAAAAGTAGGAATAAATGGTTAAAAGTGGGCGATGCAAATACTAAGTTTTTTCACTCTGTGGTGCGTCAACGGCGTACATAACAGGATAACCGGGTTAAAAAATAAATGGGGAAACTGAGTTGAGCAAGAAAAAGACATTTTGAATGAGGCAGTAGTCTATTTCTCGGATCTTTTCACTAGTAAGGGGATCCTTTGTCCCCATACTTATTCATCTTGTGTACCGAAGTTCTTATTGCTCAAATGCATAGGGCGGTCCAGGAGAAATACATATCTGTGATTAGGATTGCTAGAGACAGTCCGTCTATATCGCATCTTCTCTTTGCGGATGATACACTATTTTTCTGCAAAGCAAATAAAGAAGAAGTTACCTATATTTTAAAATTTTTGGCGGACTACGAACAAAGGTCGGGTCAGCAAATTAATTTTGCCAAGTCATCAATTCTATTTAGCAAACATATAGCACCGGATTCACGAATCGAGATTCAGAATATTTTGGGAATAAGAAACATAGGTGGGTTGGGACAGTATTTGGGGCTCCCGGAGAGCATAGGAAATTCTCAAACTAGGGTATTTGCTTTCGCCGCCGATAAATTACAGCGAGGGTAGCAACATGGGCCAATCGATTCCTGTCAGGAGTTGGGAAAGAGGTGTTGATCAAATCGATTCTTACAACATTACCGACATATGTAATGAGTTATCATAGAATACCAAAGGGGGTTCTTCAAAAAGTGCAATCAGCTATTGCTAATTTCTGGTGGTCGAATTCTTGTCTAACCAGGGGTATCCACTGAAAAAAATGGAAAGATTTATGTCACTCAAAATCCATTGGAGGATTGGGATTCCCTGCTCTACAGGATTTTAATACGGCGCTTCTAGCAAAACAAATATGGAGACTATTGGAGTTCCCACAGTCACTACTAGCAAGGGTATTAAAAGGAAAGTATTATAAAGATAAGTGTATTATGGAGACGTCCATCACTGGGCAAGCGTCATACGGATGGAGAAGCATTATGTCTGCACAACCTTTACTTAAAAAAGGATTGGTCAGGAAAATTGGGGACGGGAGACAAATCAAGATATGGGAGGACCCCTAGATACCGGGAATTAAACCACGGGCCCCAGTAAGGTCGTCTCTCCATTTATTTCTAGATGTGACAGTAGATCAATTTCTTGATCGTCAAACCGATAAATGGAATGAGGTTTTAGTTCGGCGGTATTTCGAAAGAAATGATGCGGATCTGATTCTCGCGATTAGATTGCCAGTTTGTGCACGACGAGATTATTGGGGTTGGCATTATACGCCGAATGGACGCTATATTGTTAAATCAGGCTATCAACTAGCCGATAATAGGTTGGATCAGAGAGAGTTGGGGCCAAACTTCGATGTTTTGTATAAGAAGTGTTGGGAGCTAGAATGCCCTCCTAAGATACAACATTTTATTTGGCAAACGTTGTCAGGATGTACAACAGTGTACCATAATTTGAAATGTCGCGGGATCGGTCAGGATCCCAGATGTCAGCGTTGCGGAGCGGATACAGAATCAATTAACCATGTGTTATTTGAATGTCCGCCAGCTTTACAAGCTTGAGCCTTATCGATGATTCCCTCCCCCGCAGGGGTGTTCCCGGGAAACTCACTTTGGTATAATTTGGAGTACCTGTTTTCTAGGACTACACATCAAACAGATATGGAGAGTTTTCCGTGGATCATTTGGCACATATGGAAGGCGAGGAATGATTTTTGTTTTAAACAAGTTGACCTAAATCCCCAAGTCATTTTGGAGAGAGCATCTCAGTTTATCATGAGTGGACTAATGCCCACCAGGATAATCCAAGGATGCGAGACACGCGGGGGGATTAATCAAGTTTTGATCAAATCACCCATGATATATCCTACCACAGCCAATCTTAGTTTCACAGGTTATAAATGCTTCGTGGACGCTTCCTGGAAGGCGACAGATCCCTATACGGGGGTCGGTTGGATTTGCTTTCCAGATTCGGTGGAAGGAATATGTTCGGGATCTTTGAAGATCCACCGGAGTCTATCACCACTACATGCGGAGGTGGAAGCAGTGCTCGGGGTAATGGAGGTGTTAGCGGAGTGCCAAGTCCAGGAGGTGGAGATATCGACAGACTGCGAGACGATTTTTTCGATCATGCAGTACCGAGAGGAGTGACCGACTTTCATTCCGTATCAGGAGGAGTTCCAAAGGCTCAGGTCCCGATTCTTGACCTGTTCATTATCGATTATCCCAAGATGCCTGAACCACAAAACAGATGCTCTGGCTAAGTTAGGAAGAGTGACGGGTTTGTATTCCAATAGTGATTAGATCTTTATCAATAGTTGTTAAAAAAAAAGTATTAAAAAAATCATAAAGACCGCAATATATGCATAAGCGAAAGAATTAACAAAACATATACACACAACTAAGAACCTGATTAAAATTAATTTCGTTTAAAACAAAAATCTTTATAAAAATTGAATTTAAACCAATCTTTATTTCTATCATCTCTTCTTCTTCTCTCTCTTTTTCTATTGTTACTATCGGTGTCTTTGTTCTCTTTGCTTTGTTCAGATCAACAGTGTTGCGCTTCGTTGACGTCTTTGTAGTTTCTGGCTCACCAGCGAGCACTTACTCAGTCTGAGCCTCTTCTTTCCGTTTGAGACTCAGGTGAGACCACTCCTCTCTCCCCCACCGAGTCGGGGCTCAACTTACTTGGCGGTATTCGAAGCTTCTCCCAGGAAAGAGGACGTCTGGTTGTAGCTGAGAGTTCATCGTGTTCTGCTCATCTCCACCGTTCGATTTTCCATTCATCATCTATTCTGAAGTCAATTATCTCAAAATCTAATTGTGTTCTCAAATCATCTTTTATATGTAGACTTCGGCACCGTTCTCATATGTATGGCGGCTTTCTACTTGGTCCAAGTATAGATGACTTGGCAGAGTTTCCCACCTACTTTGGTTGGGCCTATTTTTGAGGACATAGTTTTTTAGTGAATATTAAACAGTTTGAATTTAGGCATCTACTAAAATCAGTTTATAGATTTCATTATTTTTGTAAGAATATGGTCTCTTCCTCTTCGTTTTTACGGGAGAGAAGATCATCTCAATATTCTACAAATTTGGGTATGATACTTTCAAAGTTTGATGTCTTTGGCCTCAGAAATTCATATGACATACCATTTTTGTCATTTACCTCCCCAATACCTATTACGCTTTATGTTTTATACAAACTAATTAGAAAGAGAGATATACACATATAGAACATTGCCAACACAAATCCATTCAAGTGGATGGAGTCTCATTCGATTGTTCTTGGAGAAGAATATGCCTGAATTCATCTCTTCCTTTCCCCTGAGGATTCTTCTTCCATTCCATTATTCCTTTAAACGATTCGATGAATTTCTTCATGTGCAATCGTTTCCATTCCTAAACCCAAACAAAATCAGTAATCCAAAACATCAATTACTACATAAAATATTATTATAACGAGTAAACAAGTTGTAAAATCATGAAACCTCGTAATCCCATTCTCCATACATATCAGGATCACCCTTATTCACCCATATATATGTTTTCACTGGCATCTTCTCCGAATTCTCCTGTTATAATATAACATGACTATTTTCTAATCACATCAAGACCACCAAAATTGTTTTATATTCATATATAAATAATTGTCTTTAAATTTTAAAAACAAACGTCTAAACTTACAGTTAGTACAACTCCAACTGTCACTCTCTCGTATTCATTACCTTCAATGTCATCTAAATTCTCAAGTTCTTCACTTGTTATTCCCATTAGTATCTTCACAAACCAAATTCAACTAATTTCGACTCATATATAAAACCCACAAGAATAAAGTAGCTAAAGTTTCACAAAGAATGATCCAAAAATAATCAAATCTTTCCCTGAACTTCTCCGGTTTCAGACGGTACAATACATGGATACAAACGTCCTTTAAGCCTAAACCTTTTACTGAAGAAAATAAAGCCCAAAATCAATAATCAAAATCCTGATTCTATACAAAGAGACAAATCAATCAATCAATCAAGAGAGGTGTAAGTGTTGGATAATCTTCAAGTTGCTTCTCACTCAAGATATCTTTAGAATAGAAGATTGTAAAAGATAAGAAGAGTTAGTTAGGATTCTAGATATATTTAAGAATAAGATAATTCCTATTTAGAAAAGGATATGTAAAGAGATATCAATGTGTTAGATATAGTATATATAAGAAGAAATCGAGCATATGATTTCTTAAGGAAGAACATTAAGCTTTTGTTGGTTAGTTTTAAGCATATTTTCTAATCAATAAAGATAGCTATTTCGATAAATGTTCTTTAAGAGTCTTTAGTAAGTACGTACAAGCCAGGAAGTGTTGCAGAGACAATTTCAGGAGTACGATACATAATGACTTTGATGACTTCAGGTTCTTGAAAGCTACCATAGACAAAGACATTGTGAAGCTGAGGACCTGAACTATTCATCTTTATTTTCTTCTCTGTTTATTTCCTTTTTCTTTTAAAGAACAATAGCTTTGCTTTTATCAGATTTTGACTTTATAACGTAAAAATGAAGTATCGAACATGGCGTATCTAGCGGTAAGAAGAAACACGTGGTACAGATTCTCTTACGACAACGTTAGAATTCGACGACTGGTTCCTGTATGAAACTCCTTCGTTTTATTTTTATTTATTCTCTTCTAATTTGTCGGTAATTATTGGATTTATATCTATTTAATATTGTTAGTATTTCGATAAAGATAGTTATCATACACATCCATTACGAATATTCTCTAACATGCTTTCTGTATAATTCACAAAATCAATCTGAAAAGGCTTCACTAATTAACACATCATCTATTTACTACGTGTCCAGCAAAAGCATGATAACTTTCTACATTGATAGAAGAACTTGAAACCCTAAGCGCTAACTAGAGACTTTGCTATAACCCTATACTCGTAGTCTTTCTATATGAAATGATGACTATAATTCTTCATGTGCTATGGAGTTTATGGTTTTCATGCATCATATATATGCCTTTAATAAAGACTCCATTAATGAATTCGATGTGATAGATTACAAACCAGTAAGCAACTTCTTTATTCACTTCACCAAAGAACACCATTATAGAAGAGACACCAAGGAATTGAAGGCAATGCTGCTGTATCTGTTGGCAAGTAGTTGAAGAAAACGAAATGTGATGGATCCAATCTCTAAGAGACATATTCTAACTCTACAATCCAAAGCTACAACTGTAATTAATGATCATACGAATATAATCAAGCAGCAAAAGCCAATATGTCTCAGTGATTCATCAAACACAGTAAAAAGCCTCCAAACACCAATTCTTCATCCTTATGCAATCGAATATCAGCTACCAACATAAAAATTAGAAATTTAAAATTAGAAAACACACTATTATATGAAATAAATAATCTAAAACACAAACAATTTAATCTTGATTAGGGGAGACTTTAGTCCATATATGTTCGACCAAATCGTTCTTTAATTGTTCATGCGTAGTACGATCCCGAATTCGAGTTCTAGTAGACATCATATCGACGAGATTTGAAGGCATATCAATAGAATATGTGAAATCGACCATTGTACTTCTAGAAGATTCCGGCTCTATGAATTCATTGAGATAATGCTGAGTATACATGTGCCACTCGTCTTCTACTATCATATTGTGGAGTATAATACATGCTCACATATTTTTTCCGATTTTTGCCTTATCCCAAATTAAAGCTGGATTTTTAGCAATGGCAAATTGGGCTTGCAAAACTCCAAAAGCACGCTCGACATCTTTACCGCAAGCTTCTTGGTGGGTTGCAAATAAAGATGCTTTATCACTTTGTGGAAGTAGGATAGATTGGATAAAGGAAGCCCATTTTGGATAAATTCCATCAGTGAGATAGTAAGCCAAACGATATTCGTTCCCACTTACTACATATCTAACTCTCGGTGCTCGACCTTGCAATAGGTCATCAAAAACCGGAGAACGATCAAGAATATTTATATCATTTAGAGTTCCTAGAGGACCAAAAAACGCGTGCCATATACCGGAACCCCGAGTATATTGCCCTTTCCAAGCGATGGGGCAGTTCTTCCACTCCCAATGCATGCAATCGATGCTTCCCATCATGCCGGGAAATCCTCTCATCTCTCCAATAATGAGTAGCCTTTGAAGATCTTCTGCGGTGGGTTTTCTCAGGTACTCATCTCCAAAGCAAGAAATGATTCCACCGATAAAATGTTCCATGCACTTCATGGAAGTGATTTCACCAATTCGGAGATATTAGTCAACTGCATCAGCCGCACATCCATATGCGAGGATACGAATTGCTGCAGTACATTTTTGCTGCATAATCTCTCTAATTAGCTTACGTTTTAGTTCTTCTTCAAGTTCAGATAATGGCTCAGTTTTAGATAGGATACACTCAAGTAATTTCTTGTTCGTTAATTTTTCCTTCAACGCATGTTCTTGTTGTTTTAAGGCAAATTCTTAATCCATTCCAAAGGTTGATATCCACCTTCAGCATTTTCCAAAGACCTTTTGCCTTTCCTCTTGGCAACCTTAACTCCTTGTGGACGAGATTCAGACTCTCCTTCAACGTGGGAAGCTTCAGATTCACCCATTCGCCCTTTGTTATTCTCTGTTTCTTTAGTAGACTTGAGAGCACACCACTTCTGGTCATGTCTCAAAGCTCTCCATGCATGCTCCATGTTAAACTTCTTCTTGTAATCAGACTCATAGATTTGATGTGCTAACTTTGTCTGATCATCATCATTCATACCACTAGCCATCTGATTTGTTGCAGCTTGATGAGATCCAGCAAACTTACAGCAGATCTCATTTACCTTTGACCATCTTTGTTTACATTGCATTGGCCCTCTCTTGTTCAAAGCAGAAGCATTCGGACTTGCAGCAAAATAGTCTGCAATCCGCTTCCAAAATGCATCACCTCTTTGCTCATTCCCTATAATAACATCTTTGCTAGTGTTTACCAAACTAGAGATCAAGACCAAATCTTCTATTACTGTCCAAGAAATTCGCTTGATTACTTTGGAGGTTTCAGTTTGGGTACTGTAGAGAGGGACTTCTGATTCATCAAGAACAGAGCTTGGTGATGGTGTTTCAAAGGAATTTGGTTGCAGGAATTGGAAGACTGCTCAAAGGAGAGGGACTTCTGATTCACTACAAGAGAACATTAGTTTAGGGACCATTTTTTACAACGTTTTTGGGACTTCGTAAAATAGGGAGGTATTTGCAACTCCTTTACGACGTTTTGAGATTTCGTCCTAAAAGAGTTGTAAGAGTACAACGAAAATTTACGTTGTAAACAAGTCGGTATTTTACGACTCCTTAAAAACATTTTCCCATTGCTCAAACAATTCGTTGTAAATTAGTCCCTAACTTGCAACTCTTTTACGACCTCTATACTTTACATCGAATTAACATCGAATGTCAAAGTAGGTAAACACATTTTTCTTATTACGTAAAAGCTTTAAATAAAATTTAAATTTGGAGTTGTAAAGGTGTTGTTAAATTAAAAATTTCGATGCTAAAACGTCTCTACTTTACAACTCATTTACAACTAAAAACTTTACAACTATTTAAGGACGTAATTTCAAATTAGATATTTATGGTTAGGTACAAGTGTTGTAATTTACTCGTAATTTGCGGGAAGTAAAACCATCGTTAATTTTTTGCTTATATAAGGAGGAAGACTCTCTTCATTAATCACAACATCAAAAAACAAAAAAAAACGTAGTAGAGGGAAAAAAAACGGTTTTGTGGAAAAACCCAAAACATGTCTTTCGGTGGAGATATATTCGAGCAACGGAAGTGGATGTATATGCATAGAGATGTTGCCGGAATCGTGACAAAGGAGTTTATGAATGGGGCAGAAATATTCATGCACCAAACTAGTCTAACTGAAATCACGGTTGAATTGGGGAGTATGTGTGAAAGGTGAAACCGATTTCTATGGGGTTTTGCAAGAGATTATCGAAGTGGAATTTGTGGGATTAATTAGGTTGAAAACTGTGCTATTCAAATGTGACTGGTTTGATCCCGTAATCAACAGAGGTTTCCGTTACAACAAATTTGGAGTTGTGGACGTGAATGGGAGGAGAAGATACAACAAGTTTGAGCCTTTTGTCTTAGCATCACAAGCAGAGCAAGTTAGCTTCATTCCATATCCAAGGGTCAAAGAGTCAGGCATCAATTGGTTAGCTACAGTGAAGATCACACCGCGTGTGTGATTTATTGGATGTGGATATTTACCGTTGCAGGAAGAATCATGTTCATCGATACAAGTGCCAGAGGAAGCTACAGAGCTAGTGGTTCTTATCGATCCAGAAAACCGAGAGTATGAGGAGCGCGACGAGTTTGCAGAAAGTGATAATCCAAGTAGTGAAAATGGTAGTAACGATGAATCTGATTGAAACTACAGTTTATAATGTAAGAACAATGTACCATTGCAGAATTTTAATGTAATTTACGTTATGTCAATCTTTTATCAATCTTTTATCAATCTTTTACCATTGCAGAATTTTAATACTATATCATATTTGCAATATAGTTTATATGGTTGATAGGATTTATAATATTATATAGTATTTTATATGATTTATATATGTATAAACACTTAGAAAAAATTAATTATTAAAAACGTTGTAAAATCGTTGGGAGCTAAAAACGTCGTAAAGACGTTGTTAGTTGCCAAGGACTTTACAACGTTTTCTTATTAAACGTCGTAAAGTCGTTGGCAACTAACAACCTCTTTACGATGTTTTTAGCTCCCAACGATTTTACAACGTTTTTAATCTTATAAATCTTTTATATTTTTGGAAAATTTATATAATTATAAGATTTATATGATTTATAATACTATATAATTTTTGCAATATAGTTTATATGGTTGATAGGATTTATAATATTATATAGTATTTTATATGATTTATATATGTATAAACACTTAGAAAATATTAAATTATTAAAAACGTTGTAAAATCGTTGGGAGATAAAAACGTCGTAAAGACGTTGTTAGTTGCCAAGGACTTTACAACGTTTTCTTATTAAACGTCGTAAAGTCGTTGGCAACTAACAACCTCTTCACGACGTTTTTAGCTCCCAACGATTTTACAACGTTTTTAATCTTATAAATCTTTTATATTTTTGGAAAATTTATATAATTATAAGATTTATATGATATATAATACTATATCATATTTGCAATATAGTTTATATGGTTGATAGGATTTATAATATTATATAGTATTTTATATGATTTATATATGTATAAACACTTAGAAAAAATTAAATTATTAAAAACGTTGTAAAATCGTTGGGAGCTAAAAACGTCGTAAAGACGTTGTTAGTTGCCAAGGACTTTACAACGTTTTCTTATTAAACGTCGTAAAGTCGTTGGCAACTAACAACCTCTTCACGACGTTTTTAGCTCCCAACGATTTTACAACGTTTTTCATCTTATAAATCTTTTATATTTTTGGAAAATTTATATAATTATAAGATTTATATGATTTATAATACTATATCATATTTGAAATATAGTTTATATGGTTGATAGGATTTATAATATTATATAGTATTTTATATGATCTATATATGTATAAACACTTAGAAAAAATTAAATTATTAAAAACGTTGTAAAATCGTTGGGAGCTAAAAACGTCGTAAAGACGTTGTTAGTTGCCAAGGACTTTACAACGTTTACTTATTAAACGTCGTAAAGTCGTTGGCAACTAACAACCTCTTTACGACGTTTTTCGCTCCCAACGATTTTACAACGTTTTTAATCTTATAAATCTTTTATATTTTTGGAAAATTTATATAATTATAAGATTTATATGATTTATAATACTATATCATATTTGCAATATAGTTTATATGGTTGATAGGATTTATAATATTTTATAGTATTTTATATGATTTATATATGTATAAACACTTAGAAAAAAATTAAATTATTAAAAACGTTGTAAAATCGTTGGGAGCTAAAAACGTCGTAAAGACGTTGTTAGTTGCCAAGGACTTTACAACGTTTTCTTATTAAACGTCGTAAAGTCGTTGGCAACTAACAACCTCTTTACGACGTTTTTAGCTCCCAACAATTTTACAACGTTTTTAATCTTATAAATCTTTTATATTTTTGGAAAATTTATATAATTATAAGATTTATATGATTTATAATACTATATCATATTTGCAATATAGTTTATATGGTTGATAGGATTTATAATATTATATAGTATTTTATATGATTTATATATGTATAAACACTTAGAAAATATTAAATTATTAAAAACGTTGTAAAATCGTTGGGAGCTAAAAACGTCGTAAAGACGTTGTTAGTTGCCAAGGACTTTACAACGTTTTCTTATTAAACGTCGTAAAGTCGTTGGCAACTAACAACCTCTTTACGACGTTTTTAGCTCCCAACGATTTTACAACGTTTTTAATCTTATAAATTATATAAAATACTATGCATATTACAATTGATATAAATTATATAAACCATATATAATTTATAATAATTTATATAAACCATATATAATTTATATATCTTATAATATATAAATCATATAAACTATTTTAATTGAAATATTATTAATAAACGTCGTAAATAAGTCGGGAAAAAAACATCGTAAAGACGTTGGCAACTAACAACGTCTTTACGACGTTTTTAGCTCCCATTGAGTTTACGACGTTCTATTCTATACCGTTACGTTCCATTTAATTCACTATAACGTCTCAATGAATTGTACCGTAATGGTACATTGAATCCACATTTGCCAACGTCTTTACATCGAATACGTTGTAAATTCGACCACTAAGTTTACAACTCTTTTACGACGTTACATGAATTCCCAAATCTTTACCAACTCCATGTATTCCCTAATAAATATAACACCAATTTTGCAACATCATTCCATCATTTCCCACTTCACAATCTCTCTCTAAGGTATCCCTCTCTCCCTTCTCTCTACAATTTTTGTTTTGGAAAATTTAGGATTTAGAATAATTATGTAGGTTGTTTAGAAATTATGTAGTGATTTCGGAATTTTTAGAATTTAGAGTATCCAATTAATGTCTAATTTACGGAACATCCTTTTGTAGGTACAAATTATGGCACCCCGTAAGCATACACGCCGTATCCATTACAGTGACATGTTGCACGGCACCGCATCCTCGGATGAAAAATTCGCAGCCATGGAATCCATGATGGATATTTTGGTGGCGAGCAATCCACATGCATCTGCGGCTTTGGAGCTTAAAGTCGGAACCTCGGGATTAGGCATACGAAGAATGTCGAGGTCGATTTGAACGAGCGGGTAGCTGAAGATCAGGACGACCGTAGCTCTGACATGTTTGACGAATTACTCCGTTAAATATTTTGTAATTTGTAATTAAATTTTGTAAAAATATTTTATCTTTATATTTTAGTTTTATATTATAATTTTAATTTATTCATTTCATATTTTTATTTAAATACAAAATATTAAATTTCACAATTTTATTTAAAAAATAATAAATAACAAACTTTAGTCCCTAAATCGATGTAAAATATTCGTCTTTAAATAGTTGTAAATAATTTCGTTGTAAAATAGTTGTTAAAGTTTCGTCCTTAAGTAGTTGTAAACATTTTCGTCTTTAAATAGTTGTAATTTTTTTGCCTTTAGTTAGTTGTAAAGTTTTCGATGAAAATACGTTGTAACACATTTCGACTTTAATACGTTGTAAAATATTTCGTCTCTACTTAGTTGTAAATAAAATTTTGTAAATTGCTTGCTAAGTTTACAAGCAACTTACAATGTAAAGTTTGCCATCGACTTTACAACGCACTCTTAATCTTACAACGTTTTTACAACACCTATTTTACGACGTTTTAACAACATTATTGTTGCGTTGTTAATTTTTACAACGATTTTACGACGTTTTTTGGCTTACGACGTGCAAGACACGACGAACCACGTGGCGTCCCTAATTCGTTGTAGAAGGCCTTTACAACGTTTTAGGGACGAAAATGGGAGTTGTAAAACCCATGTTCTCTTGTAGTGATTCACCAAGAAGCCAACAACTGATGTAGGAAACTGATTCATTTTGGCTGAGGTTTTGAGTTGTTTGGATAAAGATTAGGTTGTGATGTGAGTTAATTTTATAGATAAAATGTTAAGATTTAAGTTTAAGTCACCTAACAATTGTGGTTACCATTTAATTGGAGTTAACTCTATAAAACATTTAACACACACACATATATACTTCTTATCAAGCATTGACCACATTTCAACAGAACTAACCTTCTTTCTCGACTCATTTCATCCTCCTAATTGATCCAATGCTGTTGTAATCAATACTCCAATGCTCACCGTACCTCACAAATAAAACAGAGAAGACATTAAAAATCAATATCAACTTTACATAAATAAAACAAAGAAGACATTAAAAATAATAAGTAAATGCAACAACTTGGAACAGACAAAGCCTCCTGTGATTGTTTACTTGAAGCAGGCTATTCGAAACAATCAAACAAATCATGATCCGGAAACATAAGCCACTAAACCAAATTATGTCTAACAAGTGTTTAAATATACGCAAAAAGAAGAAATCAAACAATAGTTCACCATTCCAACAAAGATATAGAACAATAAGTCATTATTTCGAATCATAAACCACAATCATCCTCACAAATTCTCAATGTATAAGTTTCAAGCAAAATACAAAATATCGAACACTACCGCAAAATATTCCTATTAAAGAAGTGATCAACCATATTGTGATCAAATCAATTTGATTTATATAAAGCTTTAAGAAAAACAAAAAAAAAAGCTTTTCATATGAGATAAACCCCAAGCAAACAAAGCAGCTCATCATCATTATCATCGTCGTCATCATCATCAACAACAACAACAACATCGTAAACTCACAAATCACGAAACACAGACCAATCAATATACGAAGAGACGACGCACCAATGAAACAGTCTGTTCAAGAGAACAGTACAGACAAAGAAGTCCAAAATCGAAAGTATTCAAAAAAATAAAACCTTTTTGGATCCCAAATTAGAATTAGAATGAAAATCGAACGAAGAATAAGAAACAAATCCCAAACGTGAAGAACCCTAATTCCTAAACTCGAAATCAAATCTATTTAACCTACGAGATAGTTATACTTGCCTCATATATCTTTGATTTGATTACATAATCGTCGCCGGTTTCATTTGGTCTACAGAGCAAGAGAGAAGAGAGATAGTCGCGAAAAAAGAGAAAAAAATTTACGATCAGAAATGAGAGGAAAAGATTTTTGGGCTTTTTGTTTTTTTTTTTCTTCTATCCATTCACAATCAAACACATCATAATCTCTAATTTGCCAAATCGTTTATTAATTAAGAAACGATCTTTTTCTTTTTTTTTTGTCAACATTGGGCCACAAATGGCCGGCCCATTAGCCAAGTTCTTGCAAATGCAAGCGGGGGGACTCGATCCCAGAATGTGCAAGTGCGCATGCCTCTTGTGAACTTACCACCTGCCACTAGGCTAAATGCCACTTGCAGATCTTCTTCTTTTAAAGTCTCCTATCTTTAATTTTTAATATTTTTTATTATTACAAACCCATTACAACTAGGCTTGTCAAACAGGCCGGCCCGCGTCCAACGGGCCCAAACCCGCTGGTTATTTTATTTTTGTTGGCCCATTAGTCCGCTAATACTAGTGGACCGGGCCTGGACATCCATATTTGGTCCGCGGGTCAAACGGGCCGGCCCGCAGGCCTTGTTATTTATACTCTAAAACTTTAAAATCAGGGAATCGAACCGTCGACGCCAGAGAGAATGATTGGGACTGTTACCACTAATCTATATAGAATTCTTTGAACAATCCTTTCATCCAATTATATTTAAATGGATCTCACGTTTTTAAGATGATTTCGAATTTAATCTAACTTAGGGAATTATTAACTTAGTTAATTTATCAAAACTTTATGAATTAGCTTTTGATAATTTCTATATTTAACATTTGTTTTTTTTATTTTGAGTATTTTCATAAGAAAATTATAACATTAACATAATTAATTTCACCAAATAAAAAATAAAATAAAATATTTAAAACTCTTAAAAGAAAACAAATTCAAGAAACTAAATTCAAAGGAGACATAACTGAAACTGAAATTAAGAATGTCAAATTGAAACATAATTTCTATAGATCTAAATTTTGATCTTCAATAGTTGATTGGAAAGAAGGTACTGTTGCATCCTCACCATCATATTCTCCATTCTCCTCTGAATAAAAATATAAAGTAATTAAATAATTCAGAATTTATAAATGTCATCAAATTAAAACTCATCAAAAGAAGTATTTGTACCATTTTTATAAGCTTCAAAACCTTTTAACCAATTGCGACTGCATATTAGGGCTTGAATGTTCTTTGGGAGAAGACACCTTCTATACTTGTTCAAAATTCGAGCTCCAATACTAAAAGATGACTCTGAAGCTACTGTTGTAATCAGAATACTAAGAAGATCACAAGCCATAGAAGCCAATACTCCATAGCGTTGAAAGTTATCTTTACAATATTTCAAAATATCCAAACTCTCAAAACTCTGTGTATCTAATGGCGGTTCGTCTAGATAAATTTCCAAAGAAGACTTTCCACTAACAACAACATTAGCTTTTCAAAACGCAAAAAAATCCTATCAACAAAAAGAAATGATTACTTATTAGAATCAATATGTAAGTAACAACATCATTCAAAAAATCATAACAAAATATAAGAGAATTTTTTTTAAAAAAAGTTATAACTGGTGTGAGTTTGAAGATGATGTAAATGAAAAGTGAACACATTAAAAACTTACATCATAATTGAGAAGTTTCCACTTTGAATTTCACCATCATTTCGAATAGTGTCTCGCGTTTCTAAAGGTATTGGTGTCGATTTTGGCTTGTTATCATATGCTTCAAAAAGAGTTTGAAGTTTCCCACGTAAGTGCTTCAACTTCTCTTCGGCTGAACTTATGTCAAGGTTTTTGAAACAAAATTCAGCAAGCATCATTTTTAGCCTTGGATCAAACACAGAAGCCATTGCAAGAATCTCACAATATTCTTCCCAATACTTATCAAACTTTTCTTTCATCGGGATGACCATTTTTCTTATAATCTCATCATCACTAGTATCATGCTTTTTCAACCAGCTCTGGATCTTCCAAACTTGCATAAAGTACAAATTTGAGGTCGGATAAGTAGCACCTGAAAAAAGGCGAGTGATTTCATCAAACGGTTCCAAAAAGTCACACATCATTCTCCCTCGTACCCATTCCTCGTTTGTGGGAAGAAACTTGTAATTTCTGGAATCAATGACTTTGAGATTACAAAAAGCAGATTGATACTTCAAAGCCCTATTAAGCATCTTGTATGTAGAATTCCATCGAGTTGGCACATCCAACACCAAACCGGCCTTCAATCTTATCCCAGCAGTTTCCACACACTTTGCAAATAAATTCTCTCGAGACTCAGAAGCTTGAACATATTTGATTCTCTCCCGGATTTTATTCACAGAATCCCCAATCACTTTCAGCCCGTCCTGCACAATGAGATTAAGAATATGTGCTGAACACCTGACATGTAAAAATTTTCCCTTGCACAATAAATCATTCCTCAAAAGCAGCTGCGACTTAACAATGTCTAGCATTGAATCATTGTCTAAAGTCACTGTAAAGACTTTCTTATCAATTCCTGAATCATTCCATATCTCAAGAAGCTTCATCGCTATGTGCATACCTGTATGTGGAGGAGGTAAAGCACAAAATGCTAGAATCTTGTTCTACAATTTCCAATCATGATCAACATAATGTGCTGTCAAACACATATACCCCTCCTGAGTGATAGCAGTCCACAAATCAGAAGTAAAACAAACTCTTCCAGGGAGATTAGCTAATTCTCTCTTTAGCTTACCGGACTCGTTCTCAAAGAAGTTGTAAACATCTGCAGCAGCTGTGTTCCGACTAATAAATTTCACATCAGTATTCAAATATTTCCATACAGATCTAACTCTCTCATACTCAACATAAGAAAATAGAAGATCATGCTGAATAATACACTTAGCAACCATTTCACGGAAAATCATATGATATATCTTCCTAGCTCTCAATTTTGCTTCTGCATTCATCATCATTTAACCAACATCACCATCCTTAGGCTTACTCTTGCATTTCTGAATATGACGTCTATAGCAATTAGTATCATTTTTATGTGAATTATATGCATAATCACTCTTGCAATGTATACATTGGGCTCTTTGTTCACTTTTCCCTGAACTATCAACCTTAGTAATAATGATGAAGTCTTCCCACACTGTTGAATATTTTTTCCTCTTCTTTTTCTCTGATGGCTTTCCATTACCATCATCATCATCATCATCATCACAAGCAACATCGAGTACATCCACAATTGGAATTTTATCTTTGAGCTTTTGAGATGGCCCTGCTCCATCGAACCTCTCTCGTTCGCCTAGAGCATTTAGTGAATTGATAAGTTTTTGAGATTCTTCATCAACTAATTTCTTTTTATAATGATCCTCTGAATCCTATCAAAATTAACACAACAAACTATTAATAAATAAATAATTATCAAACAAATAACAAAAATTAAAATTGTTTACAAATTACAAACGGCAACTAGGCCTTTACGGCCGTTTTTACGACGAAAGAAATTGTGTTAAATTGATCAAACATCACTGTCCAAAACAAAATTGATCAAATCATTAAAAACCATAGAACAAAACTAAGAGAAGAGAGACATAGTAAGAGAAGCTAATAGACTGAACAAGACCTTGTGTAAAACAAGAGAAGCAAAAGACTAAAAACATATATACCATTACAAGTTTTTGATCTATTGCTTAATGAAGAAAATAACTTTTTGTATCTTGCGTTGCTGTGTCGTCTGTGTGTTGTTGTTTCTGGTATGTGTATGTGTTGTTGTGTGTCTCTTATATCCTATAAACAAAAAAAAATAGGTCAAATTGTTAGTTACCTACAAAAACTCTCTAGATAAGAAAGTATTTCAAAATATCTTTAAAATTTCTGTTGCGATATAAATGGAAACAGATATACCTTGAATCAATGACTTCATGTAACTTGGATATAGATTTGGGTTCTAGCACCTGCAGCAACATAAATAAGATAAACTACATGTTTGATGATTTGAAACAGTTAGGTACGTCTGTATAGAAAAATTGAGATGTAAAGTTGAGAAACACAAGTACCTCAGGGTAGTAGATGTTGTCTATCTTCGATATGGCAGACACAAGATTTGCAGCTGTTGGTGTAAAGTTCTTCACTCCCTGTCATTAACATGAAACTGCACAACTAAGAATCTAAAACCACTTAAAGCACGTTCTCCTTAAAAGCATAACACAATGCTGAAAAATTGAAAACTTGGTGAGCATTTAGATAAGTACCAGTCCTTGCACATCCAGTACTGTAGTTGTGGAACATATTCGACGCTTTGCTGCAATTGAACATGCAGGGAATTTCTCAAGGAGAGCTCTCTCAAACTCTTGCACATGGTACTTTAAATATCTATCTATGGTGGTGATACACATAAGCTTAGATGGGTGAGCTTTTCCAATGATCCTAGGATTCTCATAATTCATTCTCCTTTGTCTACTTTGCTGCTCCCAGTTCTTACTGAATTTCTCTGTAATAACCCATAATTCATGAGTAACAACAAAGAAAATGATGCAGTTTAATCAAACAAGTAACTAAATGTTTACCAGTTTTGGTTTTCTTGATTGTGGAGGGTGTTTTCTCAGCTGAGAAGCTACTTCTGTGTTGTACTTCAACTCCTTTAATCAATTCAACAAATTAGCATCAGAAAAAACATAGAGAGAAAAATGATTCACCAGCAGAAGTAAGATCATCTGCTTGAAATTCCTCTGTTTTGCTTTTGATATTGAACCATTTCCTAACCATCTTCTTAGACCATGCCAGCTTCATTTCAAAAAATTCAAAAAAAGGGTTCATCTCAAACTACCATGAAGATGCGCATAAAGAAACAAAACCAAGAACAAATAAACCATTTGGTGCCGCAATGTCAAGAATTAGACCTCTCCATATCTGCACATAATTCACATTTTCAAGAACATACTTCATTGAACTGAAACAAAACAGGTGAGTGAAGAAGTTCTTAAGGTGCTAACTGCTACTAACCCAAATGTGACAAATGCCTCAACGCGCTCTGGATTCTTATCTTCAGTTGTTAAGTGCATAACATCTTCCATAAGAAAACCGGATGTAGAAGTCTGAGCAGAGACATAAGACACCATATAAGGGTAAGTGTTGAAACTTCCCAGGCATTGATTACGCTGCACACATAAACTGTTGTTGCATGTGACCTTCTTGTTTGTGGTTGAAACTTTAGGGTTGTAAATGCTCCCTAAACAGAGCAAATAGAAACTTAGAACTAAGGATTCCACTATGGAAATTCATAATTTAAACATAAACTTAGTTTATGTAGCTGCTAGAGGACAAACAAACCTCAGAAGAGTATAGTATTCATCATGTCTAGGAGGTAATAAATCTCTCTCAAGAAACTTACAGCCAAATTCAAGGACAACCTAACTACAAAAATTGAAGAAGAAGCCAATCACGCGCATAAATTCACAGACGATATCAATGGAGCGTAGATTTAATCAGAACAGAAATAGAAATCAAAGATCGAAATCAAGCAAACGAACCACTAACCGTGTCGGTAGGGATGCGGTAAAACCTCTCTAAAGGTTTCTCAAATCGCCCAAAACTGCCCTAAGAAATCTCAATCCCAATCGAAGAAGGGTAAACCTGAAAACCCAAGCTCGAGAAGACGGAGACGGATCAAAGATCTGGTCTTCTTCGTGGATTTCGCAGAGGTTTGACGCGAGAGAAGAGATAATCAAACACATAATTTGCATGTAAGAGATGAGATAAAATCAGTGACCTTTTTTCACTCCCACAAATTGAATGTCTCACTTTCGAGATGAGATGAAATCATCTCAGTCTTCGGAGAAGAGAAGAAGATTCACAGTGTTTAAGAAAAAAAAAATTGCGGGTAAACCCGTTGACCCGCTAAACTATTACGGGTCATATTGCTCAATCCATTAACCGCAACGGGCCTGGTGTAACACCCGCGTTCCGCGGACCCTTCGGGTGATTCTGGATGGGTTCGAGGGACAAAGAAAGTTGTGTGAGAAAGTAAGGAAAAGCCTGGGGTTTTGATCGAACAAGGCCAAGTGCCATTCAGACAAGGCTAAATGCCATTCGGACAAGGCAATGTGTCATTCGGACAAGGCCAAGTGCCATTCTGACAAGGCAATGTGTCATTCGGACAAGGCCAAGTGCCATTCGGACAAGGCAATGTGTCATTCGGACAAGGCCAAGTGAAATTCGGACAAGGCCGCAGGAATCAGACAAGGTCGCGAGAATTTCGGACCAGGCTGCGTGAAGTTCGGACAAGGTCGCGTGAAATTCGGACCAGGCCGCGGGAAATTCGGACCAGGCCGCCGGAAATTCGGACAAGGGAGTGACAATGTCCGAATGGGTAGTGAGTTCGGACAGGGACTGATATGTTCGGACAGAAAGTGAAGTGTTCGGACAGGGAAGTTGAGTGTCCGAACTGAAGGGAGTGATAATGGGAAGTGGTTGGGCCGTTCATGGGTCGGTCCGGGACATAAGTGTCCAGCGGATTAGACTTGATCCAATTCAGGTGAGCTCGAATTTGGTCCACCTTGGGGCGAATTAGGGTTAGGGTTTTTCACCCAAAACCCTATAGATACGGATCAAAACTGCCGCAGCCCAAAAATCATCACGAAAATCTCTAAGGAAATCTGAATCATTGCGAAAGAACTCTAAGACCGATTTTTTCCAAATCGAGCAAGGGAAAGAGCGAATCGAGAGCGATCAAAACCGGATCCGAGTATCTTGATTGGCAATTGCATCAAGAGGGGTCAGAAAAGGCTAAGGCAAAGGTGAGTTTTTTGGGACCGTTGAGGTGATTCTTGGTTCGTTTTGGGCAATAATGGGATTAAGTCTTAGATGGGTTAGGATTGCGTGATTGATTGGATGAATATGTACTGTTTTTCGTTCATGATTGGTGTTTTGGTTGATTCGGGTGAATCCGAGTAACTAAGACAACATATCTGATCGGACTCTGAGCATATGCGTATGCTGGACTCTGTGCATGAATAATGCTATCTCTGACTTGATTGCTTGTTGTTTGATACGTATCTGGTTTGGCCTAGTGGGACGGAATGACCGACTCACAATGCAAATTCGTTTGCTTACCCAATTGCGTGATTGTAGGTGATTTACCCAAAGACCGTGAAAGTGGCTAAGTAAGAGCGAGACCGAGGCGAGAAGGAGGAAGGATGGAATAAGACTGGGTTAAATTAGGTCTAGACACATTTAAATTTGAACATTCTTGCAAACTTGTTGTACTAGAACCTCTTGAGTTGGTTTATGCATATGTTTTGGGCTTATAAAACTATCAAAAACCCGAAAAAGACTAAGTAAAGAAATAACCTAAAATTGACTAAGTGTTTGGTCCGCCCAAGGCTAAACTGAATCGAATCCGGACATTGTCATCTTGAGTTAGGGTGTCACACCTGGCCCGCGAGACCCGCTATATTATGGACAAATTTATAATTGTCTAGCCCCGTGTCCAAAAGGGTCTTAACGGGCCAGGCCCGCGGGTCCTTAGCCCATTTGACAAGCCTAATTACAACCCATCCATAATAGTGGTCCAATGATCGTCCATTTTTAGGCGTGTATGCACAATGACTTGTACGAATTAAGTGTTTTGATTGGTTCTTTCAGTAATAGAGTTAGTCTACGTGTCATCACCAGAAAGCTTTAATACTAAGGTGTCAAGGCCTGAAAAAATATAGTCTCCTTCTATATATGAAGTGTTTTGATTGGTTGTTTTAGTAGTAGAGATAGTCCACGTGTCATCACCAAAAAGCTCTAAAATATTGATATGTCAAACCCTAGAGAAACACAATCTTCTTTTATGTATAGTTAGGATTATATCTATAAGTGATGTAAATAGTGATTATATCAATTAAAATTAATGAAAATAAATAAAATAAATAATACTATACGTCTATTTTTTGTAGTGATAGTCTCTTACAAAATATGATGAATAATTTTAAAATATAGGAGATATGAGGTGTTTTAGGTCTGGGTATAATTCCCCAAATTGATTAGGAATCGATATAATATTCGAATGGAATAAATTTTTGACTATCAAATTAACTTTTTTTGAACAAAATCAAATCTAAATTATGTGAATCCGACTAAATTAATCAATATTTATGAAAATAACTAATATTTTAATATAGAAGTATGCATTTAATATATGAAAATACACAATCTTTAGTTAAAATAATTAATTATTATTTTATTATTTACGTGATAAAAACTTATCAAAAATATATTTGCTCTTACATATAATTTATTTATAAAAAAGTAAAAACTAAACCCAAACTTTTCAAACTGAACCCGAACCATTTAATCACCTTGACTCGGCTGTGAATTACATCAAGCATTCTATCGTATCATAAGCCCTCTTATTTTTTTTTGACAACGACATAATAAGAAACATATCCAAAAAGACATAGCAAAAAGTCACCGATCAAAGTGGAATTCTCTTGCCCTGCGGGCCAAAGAATCCGCTCTATGATTGAGTAACCTCAGAATAACTGACAGAGAGAAAGCCAAGAAAGAGGAGCGTAGACTCACGAACTTCTCTTGGTATGGAATGAAGGCAGGCCAGTCTTCCGGTTGCTCCAGGATCCTCACCGCTGTCTCACAGTCTGTCGAGAACTCCATCTCTAGCACCTGACGAATCACCAAAGATTCCATCACCCATACGATGGCTTCCACCTCCGCATGTGTAGCTGACAGACATCTTGAAACGCCTTTGGATCCTTCTTGTTCTCCACCCACTGAATCTAGGAAGCAAAACCAACCTAAACCAGAGTAGCGGTCGGTAATCTTTCAGGACACGTCGACAAAGCATTTGAAGCCTGTAAACTGCATATTGGCTGTGGTAGGGAAAACTAATTGCGATTTTCTGACTGGACTCCATATCAGTGGAGTGTCAGAACCAGGGACACCCCTGAATATGCTGATGTCCATTATGCATAATCAGCTTCAGCAGTGCTCAATACCCGTTGCAGGTCTATGATTTTTCCGGAGAAACAAAAAGCATTCCTCGCTTTCCAGATTTGCCATAATATCCAAGGGAATGCCAGGCCTTCAATCCTGGTCATCATCATCCTAAACATGTAATCCAAGTTAAACCAAACCGACGCCCCGAGAAATAACCTCGGAGGCGATGGTATATTAGACAAGGCCCAGACCTGGAGGGCCGGTGGACAGAGGAACAACGCGTGATTGATGGACTCTTGTATCTCATCACATCGGGCACATCTAGGATTAGAAATAATTCTTCTCTGTACAATGTTTTTACTGACCGCCAAACAGCCTGATAAAACTTGCCAGAGAAAGTGCTTAATCTTGTTTGGACATGGAACCTTCCATACATTACTATATAGAGACTCGAAACTGGGTCCCATTTGGCCGTGATCCCCATTAGACATATTTTCTGCTAAACAATATCATGAGTTCACCGAATATCGTCCTGTAGACGTATAATGCCAGTCCCAGCAATCTTGGCGGTCCCGTAAAGGAATAGGAATGCCAAGAATTAAATCTACATCTTGCGTATCAAAGTACTGACGGACTAAGATCTCCTTCCATTTATCCCTAGATTTATCGGTAAAGTGATCCAGAGTTAAATTTGGGAATAAACTCCCATTGGACCATCTCGCCGGTCTCGGATTCATATCTGGTATCCACAAATCCTGCCAAACCTTAATTATTTTCCCATTTCTGATTCTCCGAATACCCCCTTTATCTATCAGGCCTCTGGCAGAATACAAACTACGCCACCCGTATGATGGGAGACTCTTCAGACCTACATCCAAAAAACAATGATCCTTATAGTATCGACCTTTGAGCACTTTCGCTAACAGAGACTCCGGTTGCTCTAATAGTCGCCAGAGTTGTTTAGCCAACATTGCCGTGTTAAAATATTATAATCTTCGGAACCCCAGACCCCCTGCCGTCTTAGGTTTGCATAGTGCATCCCAGCGACGCCAATGGATTCTGCCAGATCCACCAGTCCCAGACCACCAGAAATCAGCAATCGCCGAAATTAAATTCTGAATGATTCCCTGAGGTAGCCGATAGCAAGACATGACATACGTTGGCAAAGATGTTAAAACAGATTTAATTAACACCTCTTTACCAGCCTTAGATAAAAATCTAGTCGACCAATTGCTAATGCGGGCCTGCAACTTTTCCTGTACAAAGGCAAAAACTTTTGTTTTCGCTCCTCCTATATTTTCTGGGAGTCCTAAATATGTTCCCATACCTCCGAGTCTAGTAATCCCTAGGATCTGATGTAACTCAAACTGTACTGTTTTCAGGACCGTGTAACCAAATTGTATAGATGATTTCTCAAAGTTGATCTGTTGACCAGACATCGATTCATACTCCTTTAAAATCAACAGAAGTTGTTTGGCTTCTCCTGTATTTTCCTTACAAAAAAACAAGCTATCATCTGCGAACAGAAGATGCGAAATAGGCGGACATGCCCGAGCTATGGATAACCCTGTGAATAACTTATGTGTTTCCGCCACCTATAATCGGCGGATGAGCCATTCTGTACACAAAATGAAAACATAGGGTGATAGAGGATCCCCTTGTCTAAGTCCCCGATTACGTATAATGCAACCCCCCGGGATACCATTTATAAGCACTGTATACTCAACCGATGTTAGACAGAACATTATGCACTGTACCCAATTTTCACAAAAACCCATTTGACGGAGTAGAGCTCTGACAAAATTCCATTCTATTATGTCGTAAGCCTTACTCATATCCGTCTTAATAGCCATATACTTGCCTTTCACTGAATCATTTGTACGGAGAGCATGGAACATTTCCTGTGCTATCAAGATATTATCTGAAATCAGTCTACCAGGGATAAAAGCTGATTGAGTCTCTGAAATCAGTCGTGGCAAAAATCTCTTTAACCGTAAACACATAACCTTAGAAATCAACTTATAACCAACATTGCATAAACTTATTGCTCTAAATTCCGTCATTTTCGTTGGACGTGCTATTTTTAGAATTAGGCAAATATTTGTCCTATTCAAACTTCTCTCAAAGCACCCTTGTGTTAAAAAATTATTAACCAAAGAGACTAAATCTGCCTTAACCGTCTCCCATGAGTGTTGGAAAACAGAGCAGTCATACCGTCTGGGCTCGGTGTTTTCCCTGGGTCCATCATGAATAATGCAGTTCTAACTTCTTCCTCAGTTGGTACTCGCATCAACCTGTAATTATCAAAATCCGTTATCTTGGAGTTAATAATGTCACAGTTTATTCTTGCGTGCCCAGAACTAGTGAACAATTCCTTAAAATATCGCGATGATTCCTCAAATAAATCCTCCTCTCTGGTTATCCATTCACCTTGTGGGTTTAGGAGACCCACTATTTTGTTTTTTGCCCGACGTTGCTGAGTCTGAGCATGGAAAAACTTTGTATTTTCGTCACCCTCCAATAGCCAATGATTTCGACTTTTTTGTTTCCAGAAAGCCTCTTCTTCCAAATAGGCTTTTTTCAACTCTATTGTTGCTTCCACAATTGCATTCTGATTATCATCAGGGGAATTCTTGCAATCTTCCAGATTCTGTTTTAGTTCTTCTAGTTTCCAACGCCCTGTGGAAGCATGCTTGCTTCGCCAATGGGAAATTTCCCGCCGGCAGCATATGATTTTCTTGGCGAAAGACAACCTACTGCGAAGCGAGAATCCTTGCCAACTTTTTCCACATTTTCTGTATATCCCTTCTTACCAATCCAACTTTTATCGAATATAAATTTTTTTGTAGCCCTCGAACACTGACTTCTAAAACGTCCAATGATAGGTTTATGATCCGATCCGATCATCTCTAAATATTCCACCTCAGATAATGGAAATAAGCCATGTCAATCCCCATTTCCGAAAGCTTTGTCCAACATACACCTCACGACACCTCTATGGCGTACACCACGCCAGGACCAGATATTTCCTAATTTAGGAAAATTAACTAGACCACAATCACGAATCATCTGATTGAAAGTCATAAATGAAAGGGCACTTCTCAAAACTCTCCCTTGCTTTTCATGATTCCCTGTTAATTCATTGAAATCTCCAATGATCAACCATGGTACTGATCTAGTAATCCCCATACGTGTTAATATTTCCCATACATAGTCTCGAAATCTTTGTTCCGGCTCCCCATAAAAAAAGTAACAAAGGTTTGATGACCTTCAATCTCGAGTGTTATATCAATCATATGTTTATCCTTGTAATTAGTGTTAACTACAAAATGGTCAGAAAAAGATAAAGCTAGACCACCACTATTACCAACTGGTTCAACAGTGGTTAAGAATTTATAACCTAGGTGAAATTGTATTTTTTCCAAAAATAAGAAAATATTCTTAGTCTCTAACAAAAATAGGAACTCAGGTCTATGTTTTGTCCAAATATCTCTAAGATAGCTAATGGAAACTTTATTTCCAATTCCCTGGCAATTCCAGCATAGTGTTTTAATATTCATGTTAAAATTAACAGATATGGAGTATTATGACACTCCGAAAATTTCCCTTTCATTACTGGACAAAATCCTGATTTTAAAGGTTCTACCCTATTCCAACTCTCTCATTTGTACATTCCCAAAGCCCATTACTGTCTAGGCCCATGTACATTTGTTTAAAAATTCAGCAAGCAAGGGCCCAATACTTATAGGCCCACCCTTGGCCCATCTCATCAATTGAATGAGCAGCCCAAAAAATTTCTGAAAGAGCTGCGGCCCAACTAACATCACACTTAATTCTTTAAACTCCCAAAGTGTGATAAACTTTACTCTCAATGAGAAAAAAAACATAGTTTTTATTATACATAAAAAAATTGCTGAACAAGAAATTCCATAATGTCTAAAATCCTGTCTTAGACCATTATTCAAAGTAGACACATAGCAATGGAAAAACATAACAATCATTAAAACCTAGACTTTTTTAGAGCCATTTTCATGCTCTTTAATCTTCACTTCCTTAAGCTTTGCCCTTGGTGTTTTCCTTGGTGACATTGTTCCCATAAGCATCAATTTCTTTGTACTCACACCCCTCAATGGAGTCAGTACTCGAGACACATTCTTCCCTGTTCCAGCCACCATCGGAGCCAAAATAGCTGCCTTACCATTATGCATTTTAGCCACAAAATCAGAGTGGATTTGTTCCTCTTCCTCCTCTGTCAATGTTTGATGTGTCGTTCCTAAATCCACATGGACAGCCTTGGCTATAACCGACTGCTCTTGCAGCTCCAATTCAGCAGACTCAAGAGCCTCCTCTATCTGCTCACCACTAACCCACTGCATCTCATCATCAACACTTCCTGTTCTAGGTTGCTCTGTTTCTAGGTGCACTACTGGTGCAGTAGTTGTCGCTGCATCCGCCTCATTTCCGGCTACAACTTCAATATTCGCACTTACGTTGTCCTGGAACAATGGTCGTCTGACCTTGGTCCCAAAAAGGTCCATCTTATCCTTTTCTGATCCCTGAAAAGGAATTATAATTAGCAACAAGCTAGCTGGACTGTTATATTGTCCTATATAAGAATCACGCAATACCTGATCATGTGTTCTTCCCGGAGCCTGATCAATTACAGCTTCACGGGTTTCTTAGTTCATGTTGCAGCATCCCTAGCAGCTACAACTTTAGACACTAAACCAGAATTCCGTTTCCCCCCAAGTAGTGCACCTTTGAAGCTTCTGTTTTTTTCCAGAAATTCCTAACCCACGAGTATCAAATCCAGAATTTTCTTTTTTTTCCTGTTTAGCTTTGTAACACACACTAGCCTCGTGTGTCATTCTATAACAGAGATAACAAAAACCGACCAGTCTCCTATACTCAAAC
>JAKUCM010001628.1:0-94881 GCA_023374145.1 Lepidium sativum
GAGAGAGAAGAAAAAATAAAGACAACCATGAGAGATAGTCTCTAAATGTTGCTACAAAACATGTAGAGCATGCAATGATTGAAGAGATTATAGAAAATGTATGGATGTAATTTATTTATAATTTAGATTTAATAAATAAATTTTATAGTATAATTTTTTTACATTTACTTCTTTTTGGTATACTTATCTATGAAGTGTTAGATTAATATCAAACACAATAAAGTATATGACCACTAGTTTCTATATACTAAGTACTTTATATTTACTAGTTATATCTTTGTATCATTTTTATATAATTTTTTCTATTATAATAATTTATTTGTAGAATAGTTGTCTCTTCATTGAAAAGCGTTATGCATTTTTTGCTAAACAACATATACACGATTTCTTTTCGAGGAGAAGTTTGATCCGCATATAGAAATTTTCAAAATATCTTTGCATATAGATGAAAATAGCAAGTGGTTTTGGTCAAAAGTTTAAATACTTATTTTTTGATTAATGAATTTTGACTTCTTTTTTTCAGCTTAGGTTTGCTTACGTGTATATTAACTTAGAAAAACTAGAAACCTCATCTACAATAATTGAAGTTGTCACGAAAAGCGAAACTCTTGTTGTGGAATGTATTAAGCCTCATATTAAGTTACTAAAACTTAGAGCATCTCCTGTGGGAATCATATTTCTCTTCAAACTCTATATTTGAATAAAATCTTCTCTAATGTTGCTTGAGATCCTTTTTCAAATTTTGAAGATCACTATTTTTTCCTTCAAATTTGAAAGATCTTTATTTTTGTCTTCATTTATTGGATAAGATTTATTTTTTGCCAAATGATTCATTAATATTATTGTTTTCCTTTTTTATTCCTAACTAAAATTTAGGGTATAATAGGAAAAACTAAACTGAAGTAATGTCACAAATAGTAATTTTCCTAAATTTAGTGAATTTCTAACTAATAAATATAAGAAAAAACTATAAAATACATCACTAATATATATTATAAGATAAAATACAAGAAAATATTATTGAAACAAATAGCAAAACATAAATTAAAAAATACATATTTATCTCAAGTATGTTACATATTTATCACTTATTTTTCTATTTAATGTGATATGTAATGAAAGTTTATAATTTTACTAAATTTGTTTGTTAAAATTAATATATGGGACTAAGTATATATATATATATATGAAAAGTATAAATGTAATGTAGAAATTAATAACAAGCATAATAGATCACAACATTTTTAAAATATTTATTTGAATTAAGAAACGAAGTAAATCATTGGAGCAAACAAATGAGTTGACTCGCGAACGGACGAAGAACTTCATTTTGAAGAAAAAATAAAGACAACCATGAGAGATAGTCTCTAAATGTTGCTACAAAACATGTAGAGCATGTAATGATTGAAGAGATTATCGAAAATGTATGGATGTAATTTATTTATAATTTAGATTTAATAAATAAATTTTATAGTATAATTTTTTTACATTTACTTCTTTTTGGTATATTTATCTATGAAGTGTTAGATTAATATCAAACACAATA
The DNA here is from genome assembly GCA_023374145.1 of Lepidium sativum. NCBI lineage: Eukaryota > Viridiplantae > Streptophyta > Magnoliopsida > Brassicales > Brassicaceae > Lepidium > Lepidium sativum. The sequence goes on from JAKUCM010001628.1 coordinate 1,547, forward strand.
AAGTATATGACCACTAGTTTCTATATACTAAGTACTTTATATTTACTAGTTATATCTTTGTATCATTTTTATATAATTTTTTCTATTATAATATTTATTTGTAGGATAGTTGTCTTTTCATTGAAAAGCTTTATGCATTTTTTTCTAAACAACATATACAAGATTTCTTTTCGAGGAGAAGTTTGATCCGCATATAGAAATTTTCAAAATATCTTTGCATATAGATGAAAATAGCAAGTGGTTTTGGTCGAAAGTTTAAATACTTATTTTTTGATTAATGAATTTTGACTTCTTTTTTTTCAGCTTAGGTTTGCTTACGTGTATATTAACTTAGAAAAACTAGAAACCTCATCTACAATAATTGAAGTTGTCACGAAAAGCGAAACTCTTGTTGTGGAATGTATTAAGCCTCATATTAAGTTACTAAAACTTAGAGCATCTCATGTGGGAATCATATTTCTCTTCAAACTCTATATTTGAATAAAATCTTCTCCAATGTTGCTTGAGATCCTTTTCAAATTTGAAGATCACTATTTTTTCCTTCAAATTTGAAAGATTTTCATTTCTGTCTTCATTTATTGGATAAGATTTATTTTTTGCCAACTGATTCATTAATATTATTGTTTTCCTTTTTTATTCCTAACTAAAATTTAGGGTATAATAGGAAAAACTAAACTGAAGTAATGTCACAAATAGTAATTTTCCTAAATTTAGTGAATTTCTAACTAATAAATATAAGAAAAAACTATAAAATACATCACTAATATATATTATAAGATAAAATACAAGAAAATATTATTGAAACAAATAGCAAAACATAAATTAAAAATACATATTTATCTCAAGTATGTTACATATTTATCACTTATTTTTCTATTTAATGTGATACGTAATGAAAGTTTATAATTTTACTAAAGTTGTTAGTTAAAATTAATATATGTACTAAGTATATATATATATATATATGAAAAGTATAAATGTAATGTAGAAATTAATAACAAGCATAATAGATCACAACATTTTTAAAATATTTATTTGAATTAAGAAACGAAGTAAATCATTGGAGCAAACAAATGAGTTGACTCGCGAACGGACGAAGAACTTCATTTTGAAGAAAAAATAAAGACAACCATGAGAGATAGTCTCTAAATGTTGCTACAAAACATGTAGAGCATGTAATGATTGAAGAGATTATCGAAAATGTATGGATGTAATTTATTTATAATTTAGATTTAATAAATAAATTTTATAGTATAATTTTTTTTACATTTACTTCTTTTTGGTATATTTATCTATGAAGTGTTAGATTAATATCAAACACAATAAAGTATATGACCACTAGTTTCTATATACTAAGTACTTTATATTTACTAGTTATATCTTTGTATCATTTTTATATAATTTTTTCTATTATAATATTTATTTGTAGGATAGTTGTCTTTTCATTGAAAAGCTTTATGCATTTTTTTTCTAAACAACATATACAAGATTTCTTTTCGAGGAGAAGTTTGATCCGCATATAGAAATTTTCAAAATATCTTTGCATATAGATGAAAATAGCAAGTGGTTTTGGTCGAAAGTTTAAATACTTATTTTTTGATTAATGAATTTTGACTTCTTTTTTTTCAGCTTAGGTTTGCTTACGTGTATATTAACTTAGAAAAACTAGAAACCTCATCTACAATAATTGAAGTTGTCACGAAAAGCGAAACTCTTGTTGTGGAATGTATTAAGCCTCATATTAAGTTACTAAAACTTAGAGCATCTCATGTGGGAATCATATTTCTCTTCAAACTCTATATTTGAATAAATTCTTCTCCAATGTTGCTTGAGATCCTTTTCAAATTTGAAGATCACTATTTTTTCCTTCAAATTTGAAAGATTTTCATTTCTGTCTTCATTTATTGGATAAGATTTATTTTTTGCCAAATGATTCATTAATATTATTGTTTTCCTTTTTTATTCCTAACTAAAATTTAGGGTATAATAGGAAAAACTAAACTGAAGTAATGTCACAAATAGTAATTTTCCTAAATTTAGTGAATTTCTAACTAATAAATATAAGTAAAAACTATAAAATATATATTATAAGATAAAATACAAGAAAATATTATTGAAACAAATTAGCAAAACATAAATTAAAAATACATATTTATCTCAAGTATGTTACATATTTATCACTTATTTTTCTATTTAATGTGATATGTAATGAAAGTTTATAATTTTACTAAAGTTGTTAGTTAAAATTAATATATGTACTAAGTATATATATATATATATGAAAGTATAAATGTAATGTAGAAATTAATAACAACCATAATAGATCACAACAATATTAAAATATTTATTTGAATTAAGAAATGAAGTAAATTATTGGAGCAAACAAATGAGTTGACTCGTGAACGGACGAAGAACTTCATTTTGAAGAAAAAATAAAGACAACCATGAGAGATAGTCTCTAAATGTTGCTACAAAACATGTAGAGCATGCAATGATTGAAGAGATTATAGAAAATGTATGGATGTAATTTATTTATAATTTAGATTTAATAAATAAATTTTATAGTATAATTTTTTTACATTTACTTCTTTTTGGGTATACTTATCTATGAAGTGTTAGATTAATATCAAACACAATAAAGTATATGACCACTAGTTTCTATATACTAAGTACTTTATATTTACTAGTTATATCTTTGTATCATTTTTATATAATTTTTTCTATTATAATAATTTATTTGTAGAATAGTTGTCTCTTCATTGAAAAGCGTTATGCATTTTTTGCTAAACAACATATACACGATTTCTTTTCGAGGAGAAGTTTGATCCGCATATAGAAATTTTCAAAATATCTTTGCATATAGATGAAAATAGCAAGTGGTTTTGGTCAAAAGTTTAAATACTTATTTTTTGATTAATGATTTTGACTTCTTTTTTTCAGCTTAGGTTTGCTTACGTGTATATTAACTTAGAAAAACTAGAAACCTCATCTACAATAATTGAAGTTGTCACGAAAAGCGAAACTCTTGTTGTGGAATGTATTAAGCCTCATATTAAGTTACTAAAACTTAGAGCATCTCCTGTGGGAATCATATTTCTCTTCAAACTCTATATTTGAATAAAATCTTCTCTAATGTTGCTTGAGATCCTTTTTCAAATTTTGAAGATCACTATTTTTTCCTTCAAATTTGAAAGATCTTTATTTTTGTCTTCATTTATTGGATAAGATTTATTTTTTTGCCAAATGATTCATTAATTATTATTGTTTTCTTATTTTATTCCTAACTAAAATTTAGGGTATAATAGGAAAAATTAAACTGAACTAATGTCACAAATAGTAATTTTCTGAATTTAGTGAATTTCTAACTAAAAAGTATAAGAAAAAACTATAAAATACAACACTAATGATATATATAATAAGATAAAATACAAGAACATATTGTTGAAACAAATAGCAAAACATAAATTAAAATACACAATTATCACGAGTATGTTACATATTTATCACTTATTTTTCAATTAAATTTGATATGTAATGAAAGTTTATAATTTTACTAAATTTGTTAGTTAAAATTAATATGGACTAAGTATATATATTTTTGAAATGTATAAATGTAATTTAGAAATTAATAATAAGCATAATAGATCACAACTTTAATAAAATATTTATTTGAATAAGAAATGAAGTAAATCATTGGAGCAAACAAATGAGTTGACTGGCGAACGGAAGAAGAACTTCATTTTGAAGAAAAAATAAAGACAACCATTAGAGTTAGTCCTCTAAATGTTGCTATAAAACAAGGAGAGCATGTATCAATTGAAGAGATTATAGAAAATGTATGGATGTCTTTTATTTAATATTTAGATTTAATAAAAAAAATTTATAGTATAATTTTTTTTATATTTACTTCTTTTTGGTATATTTATCTATGAAGTGTCAGAAAAATATCAAACATAATAGAGTATATGAGCACTATTTTCTATATACTAAGTACTTTAATTTTACTAGTTATATGTTTGTATCATTTTTAAATTTTTTTCTATTATAATATTTATTTGTAGGATAGTTGTCTCTTCATTAAAAAGTTTCATGCATTTTTTTTGTAAACAACTTGTAGACGATTTCTTTTCATCCAATTTTTCTGAAACAATTTTTTTAATTATTTATCCTTCTATTTTAGTACAACTTTCAAAAATTCAAATAATTATGTGATTCAATTATCTGATACGAGTAACTAAAAGACATGTCGTTTTAGAAATTAATTTTTTTCAATTAAATGCAAATTTTTGAATTATTTTATGATAATTTTGTTTTGTTGAACTAAGTTCTTAGATAATGTAGGTGCTACTGTTGCTAGTATAATTGGTGGAGACATCAAAAGGAATCAGGATGTTACTTTAATTCATTTGCAGATTTGAAGAAAGTATATTCTCTCTACGGACAACTTTTAGGCAAAACTAAGATTTTCTTATCAAGGGTAAAAACACATGTCTTTTAAAAGAGTAAGTGCTTTTGTCAAAAGTTTATAATATTTATTTGTTAATTAATTAATTTTAACTTCTTTTGTTGTTCCTAGGTTTTCTTACATGAATATTAACTTACCAAAACTAAAAACCTCATCTACAATAATTAAAGTTGTCACGAAAAGTGAAACTCTTGTTATGGAATGTAGTAAGCTTCATATTAAGTTAATAAAACTTAGAGCATTTCTAGGAGGGCATCAAATTTCTCTTCAAACTCCATATTTTAATAAAATCTTCTCCAAGGTTGCTTAAGATCTCTTTCAAATTTGAAGATCTCTATTTTTTTTCTTCAAATTTGAAAGATTTTTATTTCTTTTCTCATTTATTAGATAAGGCTTCTTTTTTTGCGAAATGATCCCTTAAATTTTATTGTTTTCTTATTGTATTCCTAACTAAAATTTAGGGTATAATAAAAAAAAATTAAATATTGTTAGAAATAATAATTTTAATTAATTTATTGAATTTCTAACATATAAATATAAGAAAAAATTAATAAACATAAAAATAAAATATATTATGATATAAAATACAAGAACATATTTTTCAAACCAATAGCATAACATAAATTAAAAATACATGAGTATGTTACATATTTATTAGTTATTTTCTATTTAATTTGATATGTAATGAATTTTTTTAACTATACTAAAGTTGTTAATTAAAATTAATATATGTGGGATAAATATATATATATATATGTTTGAAAAGTAGAAGGTTAATTTATAAATTAATAATAAGCATAATAGATCAAAAAAATATTAAAATATTTATTGGAAGTAAGTAATGAAGTATATCACTAGAGCAAACCAATGAGTTGACTGGTCAACGAAAATTCCACTTCATTTTTTAAGAAAATAATAAAGACAACCCTTAGAAATAGACTTAAACGTTGCTATAAAACATGTGGAACATGTACCGATTAAAAATGTTATAGAAAATGCTTAGATGTCATTTATTTATAATTAAGATTTAATAACTAAATTTTATGGCATATCTTTTTATATTTACTTGTTTTTTGGTATATTTATATATGAAGTATCAGAAAAATAGCGACAATAATAAAGACTTTTACCCTCATCACCATGTTGGCAAAACAAGTATATGAGTGTTTATTTCTATATACTATATACTCTAATTTTACTAGTTATATGTTTGTATTATTTTTATATTATTTTTTCTATTATAATATTTATTTCCAGGATAGTTGTTTTTCCATTGAAAAGCTTCCTTCAATTTAATGTGATATGTAATGAAATTTTATAATTTACTAAAGTTGTTAATTAAAACTAAGATATGTGAAGTAAATATACATTTATTTGAAAAGTAGAAAGGTAATTTAGAAATTAATAATAAGCATAATATATCAAAATATTACTAAAATATTTATTTAAAGTAAAAAATAAAGTAAATCACCGGAGAAAAATCCTAATTCATTTTTAGAAAACTTCATTTTTTAAAGAAAAAAATGAAGACAATCATTGAAAATGTCTTATAATATCAATTTTTGAGTTTTTTGTATATTTCAGTCAATCTGAGTCAAAACCAAAAAGATTAACTATATAACACCCGACTCATTGAGACATGTGTCACTTCGTGCCAAAACATTCAATCTTTATTTAATAACTAAGATGGTCCCAAAATTTTACATAAAATCTCTCGAATAAAAATCATTAAAATAAAGAAAATAACGAAGAAAATGTCTTACAAAATAAATAACTTCAATGAAAAAGGGAGACTCGGCAGCTACTCACGATCCTAGATCCGATCTGGAAAAAGGAAAAAAATGAAGGGGTGAGTATAAATACTAAGTGAGGAGATCACTTCTGCCCACTGAGACTCAATGCTCTAACTTAATACTAAGCATCGTCTATCCAAAACATAAAAAGCAATCATGTGCAACTTGTGTATTTCAACAAGTTGTACCAATCAGGTTGGTCTGCTAGTAGCAGCCAACGTCGCACACATCGGCTCAACCACACTCCACGATGGCTTCAGAGCTCCTCGGTTGAGAGACCACGGTCCGTAACTCGATCCTCCCTAGCTCGTCAGCGGTTTTTGGGCTGAAGCGGTCCCATCGGCTCACTCAAGACCATTGTCTCTTTTCCAGAGGGATTTTTGGCCTGTAGCCCAATTCCTCCGCGTCACACTTTTTAAGAGACATCCAGACCATTGTCTCTTTTCCACGGAGATTGTCGGCCCGTAGCCCAATTCATACGCGTCACCACAATATAAGAGACATCCAGACCATCATCTCTTTTCCACGGGGATTGTCGGCCGGTAGCCCAATTCCTCTGCGTCACCATTTTTTAAGAGACATGTCAGTTATTCATTTACTCATTCTTTATCTACTTACTTTTCATCAAAACATTAAATATATCACCTTTTATGAGATGCTTCAATAAATACATATTTTAATTATTTATATATCATACAATAATTCAAACAACTATCCTATTTCCAAACATTCACAAAAATCCCTAAAATATTATCTAAGAGTTATATAATATTTAATATATGATTAAAAATATTCTAATTAAATATTTTTAATTTCTAGAATAAACGAGTTTAATATTAAATTAAAACTAAAAGTCTCGCAGATCATATCCTCACCTAGATTGGCCGGTGACAGATTCAAAAACGCAGTCAAAATCAAATTCAATAACTTTCACAGCAGAAACATTCACACACAAGCAACCAGACAGAACTAGGGTTCATCATACAACAAAACAGATGATTCTTGCTGACCAAGCAACGACATTACAGATCAGATCTTACCTCGATTCGATGGTCTGGCGGTTCTGTTGTGTTCCTGAATGTTCCCTTTATCTAAAACCAACAAAAATCTGAATTTCCTTGCAGATCTAGTCAGAAAATGACCCCAAATATGTCAAGTCGAACCCAGCAATTAGAATAAAACTCAGAATTCTCTAAGTCTGGAAATAGAGACTGAGTTGATGTCTTACCTTAAACTCGATTTAACTCTCTCAATACTACTCCGATCAACGATCCGTTTGAAGCTACAGAAACGTGAGATAAATATCTTTCTAGAAAGACCACATTCATCAATAGGCGATTAATTTCAGATTAGTTATGGGCCCCAAAAAATAGTGGTTCGGACTGGATTTCTTACCACTTGGAGGCTGCTCTAGGTTGATCAATCAACTTCGGCAATTAAGATACTTGCTATGAGGCTCGAGTTTGAAGATTTCATAAGAGGAAGAAGCTTAGGCGGCGCCGAGTTTGTGGGTTTAAATAGGGGAACACACTAGGTTTTGGTGCTAGGTTGAGAAGATTCTTATTTTCTTCTCTTTTTTCTCAACAATTTGATCTCCCTTGACAATTCTTTTATTGGGCCTTATGGGCCACGAAATTAATTCATTAACCCAAGGTTGGGTCTCACAAACTCAACTTTTAAAACGATGACTACGATATTGTAACATGCAATAAATGATCACACCACTCCTCATAAGTTTTCTCCAAAATGACAAAATGTCAAAATCTGCAAAAACAAATTGAGCATTTTTCTCTTGGTATAATAATAACACTATAGCAGTACTGTTCCACCCACCAGCCTGTGAAAAGAAAAACACAGTTAAGATCAGGAATTACCAATTATCTTTGATGTCATTAGTACGTTCTCCACCATTTTCCTACTTAAGCTTCCCAAAGAGTTGGATGCACATGTCTCCTAAAATAAAAGCAGTTCAATAAAACCTGAAACTCAACTGAAATCTTTTGAATCAAAACCTAATCAGATTAGTTACCGTGATACAAAATTCAATAAAATTCTTTGATGCAATTCCTCTGCATAAAGAAATGTTGGCAGTTCATTCTCTGCACTGCCATCGTGTGTAATCTTCTCCTTGAAGACGCTCTACAATATTTGACCAACAAAGATTGTGAGTTCATAATTCAAACCGTTAAAAATGCTTAATGCTAAGGGAAATTACATAACTCATTTATCCTTATGTATATCTTATTTCTCTTCATCAACCTTTGGTAGGTAATATTCATACGCCTAACTCCATTTCAGGATCCTTGTGTTTTGTGATCTGCATGAATGCATCACCTAAGTTATATCAGAAGAAAAATCAAAGCACAATAAATTATTTTAACGCATTATTTTTGCTAACCTGATCTCAAGCTTCTTGGATGAACTTAAACTGTGGTAAGGTTAATTACTTGAATAAATAAACAAAAGTTGGTTATACATAGATCACCAAATTAAATTTTTAAGATTAGACAAAGTACCAAGAAAGTATCAAGTATATACAAGTCTATAAATCACAGCTAGTTCCTTCCCCATACGTATCAGTCCAGCCGCCATGGCATAGCCTACAGAGAAAGTTTTAAATTTAATAATAAGATCATAATGATTAGCCACACAACATGTATTAAAATAGAGTAGTATCTAAAGACCTTTACCATCTAATATACGGAAGTGAGAAGATCAATTTTCTAAAAAGCAATCACAGTCGGGAAAAACCAAAAGAAAATAGCGACGTATATAAAAAATATTAAGAGGAACACTAACCAAAACCGGATATCTAAACCCGGATCGTTTCTGACTCCTAGCAGATTATATTGGGTTTTGACTCACACTCCGGCTCGGTTTAAAAAAACACTAACCAAAGTAGAAGAGTATAGCGGAGTAGAGGTAAAAATTATGAAAACGTCTCGAAGATACAGATATAGACAAAAGCAGTTCAAAATTTACCTTCACATGGAAAATCTAAAATTAATCAAGCTATTGTGAGAACCATTTAGAAACAAAAAAAACTGTGAGGACCCTTAGTCAATATAAGCCTGGAAGAATAATAGAGAGTCCGGTTTAGGAAACATATTTGATTTCCAATCGTCATCCCATTGTCTCTTCAGCGAAATAATGATCGTTTTTCTTTATTTTTTCTTTAGGGAGTTGAGCGTTTAATAGATAAAGAGTTGAAGAAAGTTTTATTGGATCATTTGTTTTTTACATGTATATTAAAAATACGTTGATAAGTTTTTTATAGAAAAATTTAAGGAGACAAATATGCTGATGTGGCAAAATTATAAAAGTCTTTAAAACTGATGAATTGATAGCTTGGGAAGCCATAAAACCTTTCTTTTTTATACCTTCCTCTCTTGGCATATTAAGAACAATACATATATCAGACTATTAGCCTAGTCTTATATCCATATTATTGGCATATAAGTAACAATTTCTTACGTTTATAATTAGTATTTATTATAATTTATGGAGAATTTAAAATTGATTAGTTGTATTAATCAAATAATATAATTGGTAGTAAGATTAAAATTTAGTGATGATGTGTCAACTTCAAAAACACCATCTTTACATATATATATACTTGTATCAATACAAATTAACTTATTAACTTGTGACCAAATTAGTGCGATGCGAGAAATATATAGGTAATAAATATTAGTTTTAAGAAAAATTGAGTTTAACAGCATATAAAATAGGAGAGTACTTTTATAATTTTTAATAAATTTCGAGTATATATTAATAGTATAGATTTATTGTATCAAGCAATAATATGCATATAATAATAAAATATTTGTCATATTAAATTTATTGATTATTAAATGTAATTTCTAATATTCATAAATATTTTATATGTAGGTTTGAAAACTAAATTTTTAATAATAGTTACATGTTTAAGATGATTAATTATGTAAATAAGTTATTGGTGCAGTAAATAAATATGAGAACTATGTTATTTTCAGTAGTGGTGATATGGTCTGTTTGGCTTATTGATTTCAGTAGCAATTAGAATGGTATGTATTAATAAGATTAATAAGGAAATAACATGTACAAATATTAAAAAAAATTAGGTAAAGAATAATGTAAGATATATCGTTTAATAAAAAGAAAAGAATAAGATAATTTAAAGAATAATTGTAAGTGATATACATCGTCTAGTGTTGTGAGGTCGGTGAAGAGGATTGATATGTTAGAATAACATAGTATGAACTTAGATTATTTCGGATGATGTCAAAGCCAATAGTAGAATATATTGCTCCTTCATTCAAAATATTCTTGAATACATGTAGGCAGTGAACATTAATATGATATTGTATGACCATAGATTTCAAGCATGTACATAATATTTAGAACTACATGTCGTATTTGAGTAGTTCATTGTAAGTTAATCGTGGAAGTCATTATACCTTTTCATTGAGCAATATGTCGACCCCATGAACTCTCCACTTTTCTTGACATTGTGGGCTTCCCAAAAATGTAAAAGCCTTGCAATGATATTTTATGAACTCCGACCAGCTTTAAATTATTAAAAAAAGAAGTGGAAAGTTTCCATCTTGTTTAATTTGGGTATTAATTTGGAAGAGGTAATTTGTAATGAATCACAATGATCATTTGCAATTACCAAATGATATATCTATAAGAGAGGATGAGGAAAAAGTTTTTAAGACAATATAGTGGAGAGTTAAAACAATTTAGTGTAGCTTAATTTGTTATATTTTTTGTTATTTTTTATGATTTCAATATGTATGAATTTATTATTTTACTTAGGTATATGAAGAGTCATAAGTATGCACCAACTAAATTAGTAAGAGTCATTTGGATTTACGCGACGTTATGACATTTTGTGGGAATATTACTTTTGGATCTTCCCAAGTTTTTGAAGCTTTATACCCAATATGGCAGAACGATTCAGCGTTCACGATAACCAATCCAAAGTCATATATATTAATTCATTCACAGATGTAATGGGGCAAACCACAAATTTGAAACCGTTTTAAGCATGTTAGTGAATTCTCCTTACTTTCATAAGTATTATGTTAGGCACATTAACCGTAAATTCTTCTATTTAAGATTAGTTTCTTTGTAATGAATTAATAGTAATTGTTTTTAGTTATGATGTAGATTAATTCCGTATTGATGGTTTAATTTAAGATAGTAATAAAAATTCTTTGTAATAAATTAATAATTTTTGTTTTTAACCTAAGATGGTAATTTAAATGAGTTGATGAGGTGACATTATAAACAGAGAGCAGTACTATATATATATATATATATATATATAATTTTATGTTTATTATTGTTGTTGCTTTCAATTTATTACAATGGAAGACGTTTAATGACAAAAAAAAGCAGAGAAAAATGGTGAAGGATAATTAATTCATTTTTTTTCTCTTAAGCATCTTCATATTTGTAAGATCATATGAATTCTGTTGAAGTAACAACAGAACCCATACCCATAAACCTTGTTTTGGTTCTTAATGTCAAAGAACTCATAAATCCGTGTCCAATCGGATCATATTAAATCCTACTAAAACATTTGAAAAACCTGGTTATACTAGACCGAATAAAGAATCATATGAAATATGTATCAAGAACCTTAAGAAGTGAAAAGGATTCTTGAATTGATATGATCAGCAGCAGAGCCTTATATACACAACATGTATGAATCAGTAACATAACCTAATGTACAACCACATAATGTAATACATAAGACATATTTGGAAGGCCCCATATGCCCCAATGCTCTCTTTATGGTGGAGTGTGGAGATCACAAACACCCAACAACTTGCTTAAAAAATCTTCATGATGTCAGCGAGTTGGGACTTTGTCGATACATGTCTGGTTGTGATTGTACCTCTGAGGATTTCATCTTGTATGAAGTGACAGTCAAGTTTAGTGCATTCCTGTAAATGGGATTTTTGGCAAGGTGTATAGCAGAGAGGCTGTCGGAATTGAGTTAAACTGGTGCAGAATAATCAATGCAAAGCGCGGGTAGTGACTGTATTAGCCAGAAATTTTCACTTACAATGTCAACCATGGTGCGGTACTCGGCTTCAGCTAAGAGCGAGAAACCTTGTCATGCTACTTTGTTTTCCATGAGATAGGGGAGTCACCAAAAGTAATAAACCAGCCCGTAAGTGAACAGCGTTTAAGTGGACATCCTGCCCAATCGGAATTACACCAGGCCGTGAGTTGCAATGGTGTGTTGGCATTAAGTAAAATGCCTTGTCCCAGACTGTTTTTCAAGTAATGTACAACCCTCAAAGTAGCCTTTGATTCATAAACTAAGACAAGATGTGGATGATATAAGACAATTTAGGCTTTGTCGTGCAAAAATATATCAAACAGTTGACTAGTCGACGATAAGGAGTTGGATCGGCGAGTAAATCATCTTCGGCAAGAGCTAGTTTATGGTTATACTCTAGAGGAGAAAACACGAGTTTCACACCTAAAAGACATGTTTCAAATATGATATTTAAAGCGTACTTTCTTTGACATAAGTACATGCCTTGTGAGCTTTGTGCGACTTCAATCCCCAAGAAATAACGCAAGAGACCCAAATCATTCATGTGAAAACAATAATTGTTGGAGAAGAACCTCTGACAATCAGGTTATCAACATATACTAGGACATGGATTTGAACATCACCTTTGTCAAGTGGGAACAAGGAGTGGTCACTAACATTATGGCTGAAACCGTAGTCTTGTAAGGCTGCACAAGCTTGGCTTACCAGCATTGTGTAGGAAAACTTTCTTTGACAATGCTTTAATGCTTTAATGCTTTAATGCTTTCCTAAGACGCAAAACTTTCCCGGTTGTAAACAGTGACTCAAGTCCCAGTGGTGGTGTCATATACACTTCCTCATTAAGGTTTCCTTCGAAGAACGCGTTCTTAACATCCATCTGCCACAAATCCCAAGACAACATAGTAGCTAAGGAAATCAATTACCATGTGAAGCTTGACAAGCTCTTTTTCTCGTGTGAAGCTTGTCTTCTCCAAATGTCTGGGTAAAGCCCCAAGCAACGAGTCGGAATTTTTACCGCTATATGTCCCCATTAGGCTTATACTTGATGGTGAAGATCCATTGGCATGAAACAGCTCGCTTCCCTTAAAGTAATTCAGTCTCATCCCAAGTGTGATTCTTATCCATGGCACTTGCTTCATTGTCAATAGCATCCATCCATTTTTTCCTTTGTCTCGTCTCATCAAATTTCTTAGGTACCTATTTCATCTCAATCTTGCCAAGAAAAGCATGAAATTTGGATGGTAAAAGTTCATACGAGAATACTGTTTGAGTTGGAAGAGCGACGGTGTTGGCATGATAATAGTTCTCTGTGTGCTTCCAAGTGGAAGGGGTCTTATGTAACTGTAAGCTTCTTCGAAGTGGCTGTATTGAATTTGAATGTGGAATGGGTGCTCTCCCTATAGTAGCCGGTGTGGATGTCTCGAAGGACACAACTGGATCAGTGTTCGCAGTTGGACATATCGTCGTGACCGGATTGGTAGTCTCAGCTGGTTCGGACATCACTTGATTCATACCCAGATCATATTTCAGAGCTATGTTTTATGTGCTTGGAGGGGAGGAGACATCTCCCTCAATCCTATTAGGGCTGAGAGTATGAGGAGTGAAATGTTCTGAGGAAGGACCCGAGCTTTCCCTATGATCGTTCGGCTCCTCTCCAATGCCCAAGTTCGTGAATAAAAACCAAAGACTCGATGCTCTATCCATGGAGAGATCGAAGAGATCTTTCAGCTCCTCCCAATTTTTGTCACTGTACATACTTTGTTGTTCAAGAAACTTCACATCTATCGATATATGAAGTCTTCCTGATCATAGCACTTGTAGTCTTTTTGAGTAGGTGAATATCTTAGAAGCATACACTTCTTGCTCTTGGCTTCAAGTTTGTTTCTAAGTTCTCTAAGCACTAAAACAAAACACACACAACCAAACACATGTATGAAGTCTTCCTGATCATAGCACTTGTAGTCCTTTTGAGTAGGTGAATATCTTAGAAGCATACACTTCTTGCTCTTGGCTTCAAGTTTGTTTCTAAGTTCTCTAGGCACTAAAACAAAACACACACAACCAAACACAGGTAAGTGATATAAGGAGGGTTCAGTTTTGCTTAGTACCTTATAAGGACTTTGGTAGGTGTCTGGTTTGTCAATAACATGCAGTAATAACCGCATATCCCCAAAATCTCTTTGGAACACTCATGTGGTACATGATGGATCTTGCAACTTCCATCAAGTGTTGGTTTTTTCGTTCGGCTACACCATTTTGTTGGGGATTATATGGGCAGCTTGTTTAATGTAGGATTTCTTGTTTAGTTAAGTGCTCTTAAAACGCCCTACTCATGTACTCTCCACCGTTATCTATTCTTAGTACCTTCAATTTCAATTTAAAATGATTAGATATGTATGCCTAAAAATTTTTAAAGGCATCGAAAACACGATCCATTGAAGGAATCAAAGTTATCCATGTATAATTTGATTTTTCATCAATGAAAGTAAAAAAGTATCTATGATTATCCCTAGACACACATGGAGAGGTCCATACATCCGAATGCACCAAGTCAAAGCAATTATCATAAATAGTGGATGTAGTATAAATCAACTTGCACTGCTTTCCCAAGATGCATGCTTCACATTCAAAATTATAAAATTATATTCGAGATAACATGAGTTTTAAGGCTCTAAAATGAGGGTGATCAGCCCTAGCATGCCAAACAAAGTTATTTGAGTCACTAACAACCATATTAGAAGCTACATCAGAACCACAAATACGAGAAAGAAATCTAGCGTCTTCGAGAAAATTGAGCCCATCTTGTACTCTTCCTTACCCAATAAAGCTGCCACTCTCAATATCCTGAAACTTAACATCATTAGGATCGAAAATAACATAGCAATTTAAGTCTTTCACGGGTTTCCTAACCGACAAAATATTAGATGTAAAATTCGGCATAAAGAAAGCTCTTGACTTTTTATTAAACAAACCAAGTTTCTCTACTCTACTAATCGATATTCTAGCACCATTAGCTATCACAACACTCCCCAATGCCGATTATATGTTACTCATTAGCTTCTTATCACTAATCATATGATGGGAAGCTCTCGAATCAACAACAATTGATTTAAATAGATTGTGAGAGTATAAACAAATACTAGAGTCTAAACAAATACTAGAGTCCCTTACGGATTTAAGGGAGGTTATGAGGGCCTCAAGGTCAGACTTTTAATTCACTTCTCCTTGGAAAAATGAAGAGGCCGCAGCAGCATTCTTGGATAAACAAGCTGGTATTGTACTCGGACCGGGAGAGTACTCATGGTGTTGGCTGTTCGAACTTTCTTGAGAAAGGTTGGCCTTAGGGTCTGTGAAATTTTCTGGCTTGAGATAAGGATAGAGCAACCAAAACTTATCCTTCAAGTGTCCCTTCTTTTTGCAATGCTCACAATAAAGCCTCTTCTGCTCCTCAACCTTCCCATAGGCTTTGTTGGCAGAGATGAGCTTCCCTTTGCTCTCAAAAAGCTCGGTTGATCCTTGTTCCTTTTGAACTTGAGCACAAACTTCATCAAGGCTTGGAAGAGTGTGAGTAGTAGCAGCCGTTCTCAAGATATGTTTGATAAGGTCATTGTAGCAAGAATTAAGACTCATCATGAGACCGAAAACATTGTCTTCTTCATTCCTTTCCCTAGCCACTTTTGGATACACACTTATAGGTCTAAGCATGTCAAGTTCAGCTCATAAAGATCTAAATTATCCAAAATGCTCAGTGAATTCCATTTCTTCTTAGCACAAACCCACAAGAGACTTTTTGAGCTCAAAAACCCGAGTCAAATTTGAGACATTACCATACACCTTTTTCAAAGTATCCCACAATTCCTTGGCTGTTTCACAATAGTAGTACGCCTCAAGAATGGGAGTATCTAAGGAGGTTAAGGTAATGGCTTTGACCGCTTGATCCATAAGAAATCATTCATCATCCTCGTCAAGGGCATCTTCATCTTCTTGGCTTGAATACCCTTCCTTTGGAAGTTTCTCCTTAACAATGTGACTCCAAAAGTCTTTCTTGATACATATCTTGGTCTTAATAGCCCTTTCCCACATTAGATAATTAGGGTCTTTGAGAGTCAGAACGATTGGAGCTTTGGAAGAGTCCATAGCTTCTCGGGTTTCTTCTTAGAGGAGAAAAAAGTGAGATTTTTCTTACCAAAACAGAGAAAGATTGAATCTTTCTTTGAGAGCTAGGAAAACAACAACTCCTTTGAGTTTCCCTTGGAAGATATCGAGATATGAGCCGATACTTCACCTTGACCGACAAAAGATCCAAACTTTTCACTAGGATTGGCCAAGAGAGAAGCTTCCCGACACAAGAGAGGGGAGACTTCAAACCCTCTTGAAAAGCTTTAAAATTTCTTGAGATCTAGGAGAAAGAAGGCAACTTTATGTCTAGGAACACACACAAGAACCAAAGCTCTAGGTATTTGAACCCTAGAGACCCTTAAGAACACCGACGGAAATGACACAAAGAGTGAAGATTGAACCCGAATACCCCAAGAAGAAATAGAGAAAAGAGATTGAGAAGAGAGATTTGAGTGAGAAGAACACAAGGTCTAGACACCTTGACCTGAGACCATGTTAGTTTTGGAACCCATAATCTAAGAAGTAATGGACATTAAGAATAAAGAGAAGTAGAGTTGAGAGAATAATGAAGTAGAAAACTCCATAGCTTTTTCTTAATCTTTTTCACTCTTACAAATGTCTCTTTTATATTGAAATTACACACAGAAAGAGAAAAGGTGGGAGTGACCTAGGAGGAGGGGACCACAAATGTTCATGTTGACAATTGGGACCACACCTCTCTAACGGTCATAAGGAGAAGATGAAACCACCTTCAGCTTGGTCTCAAGGGTGAGAGCGCCCAGCGCCCCAGTGCCCCAGCTTCCAGTGCCTCTGCTCCCCAGCTTCCAGTGCCCTTGCGCTTTCGCGCTCCCGCTACTCTGCTCTCGAACTTCATTCGGGAAAGATGACTCGAATGATGGATAAATTTCACTAGGCCTCTTGGATAGGGATAAATGTGGCCTAATGAGGATGCACCGGTTATATGATTTGTGTTCGATCCGGTTAAGGATCTTCATATATGGTTCAGGTCTTGAAGAACATTCGTTAAGCAAGATGATTCTGAGGTAACCGTGTAGGCTCCCAGCGAAGAAAGCAAGGATGGTTCGCTTGGAAGGACGATTACCTCCAATTTTCCCAGTTGGATTTTGTGACGAAGAGATTTTTGTTCCTGGAAGAGAGACATCTTTTCCAACCACGAAGTCTATTCCAATATCAGCGTTGCAGAGTGATCTTATGCAGTTTATGTATGCTCTTCTAGTCTCAGCTGGAGCCTATATATAACAAATGATATCAAGTTAAAGTCTCCATTTTGTTAAACCTCATTTAGGACTAAAACAATGATCTACCCAATCATGGCAAGCGGTAAAGAAATGATCAGAGCCGCGAGTTCTATTCCAAAAATAGTCGTTGGAAGATATGAGTTCAATGTAGTCTCTGAGATATTTGACAAGATTTCTACGACTGTGGGAGTCACGAACGTAAAGTTTCTGTTGTTGAAGAGTTTTGGAACTGAAAGGTAGATAGAATATATGAGCTTTGGTTGGATCTTTTGTCAAGAATCTATGGCTACTCTCAATTAGTTTCATGAACCATCCTTGACATCCCTGTCATTATTGCCTCAGGCTTATGGAAGATTGGTTTGTCCCCTTCTGGATAGACATACACTTTTAGAGTCTGTTCCACTAGCTGATAGCTCATACGCTTGATTAATCATAGGCCTTTACTATCACTGTATACATATATTGATTAAATTTGTTGGATGTAAAACCTTTTGAAAATGGATAGATTATGGTAGAGAGGCGCGTAAAGGGTATCATACTTATTGATTAACACAGCGTTCTTGATCTTATCTTTTGCAATTTTGAGCTCGGATTATACTTTGATCCCTAAAGAGGCGCCCATGAGAAGTGATAAAACAAAAAGGAATCAAGGAAGTGAAAGTAATAAGAATTAGGAACTTACGGTACAATATGTTGCATACAGGTGAGCCCCTTTGTGCCGCTTGAATAACATATTCTTCATCTGGGTTACTGATATGACAACTAAAGGTGGCCCTTTTGTGCGCCTAGGCTTATGTTTCTTGTGGATTTGGAAAATCGAAAGGAAGAAGAGAAAAGTGCAGACTTTTAGTCTTAATGTTTCATTGAGCTCTCTTAAGTCACATTACAATCACATAAGAGCAGTTTATATACTGCATAATATAAAACCCTAGAGCCATAGCCAAGTGTCTATTTTGCATCAATACAATTCAAAACTTCAAACCTATTGTTGGAGTGAAATCTGCAGCCTGCAATTGTACTTTTTACCCTCTGACTTGCAGGTGATTTTCCCTCTTTTTTGTTGTACAGAGCATCAGAGAAAGCAGAGAAACTTTGCTATAGTGGGCTGTCTTCTTCTCTTTGTTGATTGGGCCTTATACTAATACCCCCTCGCAAACTTGGAGTGGGAGGGAAGTCCACACCAAGTTTGTATCGAAGTGATGTGATAGCTGAATGAGGCAAGGATTTAGTAAAGATGTCGGCTAGCTGAAGATGTCCAGGAATATGTTTAACTTCCAGAGCACCTAAAGCCACACGTTCACGGACATAGTGGTGATCAAGTTCAAAATGCTTCGTTCTTTGGTGAAATGCTGGATTTGCAGACAGATAAACTGAGGATAAGTTGTCACTGTATAATTCAGGTGTCTTTGGCAAGGATACTCCAATTTTTTGAAGCATATGAGAAAGCCAAGTGATTTCTGAAGCAGTATCTGAGAGTGTGCGATATTCAGCTTCTGTGGAGCTTTTAGATATAGTTGGTTGTTTCTTAGATTACCATGAAATGATGTTACTTCCCAAGAAAGTGCAGAAGCCTCCTGTTGATCGACGAGTGAGCTTACAATCGGCCCAATCACTGTCGATGTAAGCTCGAAGAGTGCAATCTGTATCAAAACTAAAGAGAATTCTCATATGTAAAGTCTCTTTGATGTAACGCAGAATGCGTTTCAGCAACGAGAAGTCTGCAGTGGTTGGTTTGTGCATCTTTTGGCACACAAAATTCACAGCATATTGGATGTCAGGACGAGTTAAAGTCAGATACTGGAGCTTACCAGCTAAGCTTCTGAAAAATGTGGGATCATAGAACAGCTCATCTTGGTTAGGGACTCGACATGGTCGAAGTGGCAGAGGCGTGCTTATTGGAGCACAATCTTGCATACTTGCAGCAAAGAGCAAGTATGCTGCATATTTGTCTTGAGATAGAAATAGATCCTTGTTGTAGAAGTTAGCTTGAATGCCTAAGAAATAATGTATTCTTCCCAAATCTTTCATTATGAACTGTTGATTCAATCCTGCTATTAATTCTTTCCATACCAGAGAATCATTCCCTGTAATTACCATGTCATCAACATATAATAAGAGTAAGATTGTGTCTTTACCTTTGTTGAAACAGAACAGAGAAGGGTCTTTGACACTGCAAACAAAACCAAAATCAATAAGGAATGTACTAAATTTGGCAAACCAGGCATGAGGTGATTGTTTAAGAACGTAAAAAGCTTTCGGGAGTTGCCACACGTGATTGAGCTTGAATTTATTTTGAAAACCCGCAGGTGGAGTCATGTAAACAGTCTCACTGAGATCTCCATGTAAGAACGCATTCTGAAGTTGGTCTCTTAGTTTCATGTAAACAGTCTCAGTAACAGAAGTCATTTTGAAAACCCGCAGGTGGAGTCATGTAAACAGTCTCAGTAATTCACCAGGTTTGACCCCGAAACAGAAGTTGGTCTCTTAGTGACAACAGATAAAAGCTTGAAAGCGTTTGTTGATACAGAGCAGTCAGATCGGAGCGTTTATTGAAGAAGTAATCATCATCACAAGAATCATACAATTAACTAACAAGCAAAGAGACAAGAGTAGTGAATCCATGGCTTTTAATTTTGTTCAACCAAAAGTCTTTGTCTAATTAAGTATACCAGAAAAATTAGTAATATTGATTTGAACAGCCAACGACGTTTGATTAATAACTTTTCTCAGATTTTCATAAACTAACCCTTCATTATGAATGGGTTCATCAATTATGACTCATAGTTTATTTTTTCAAAAGCCACCTAATCAGGTCAACTACTCACAGACTATATATAATATACAAATCAAAAGTTCAATTGATATTCATGAATTTTAGTGTCAGCGTTTGCGTCACGCGCTCTCATCTACCACATGATCCAAGCATCGTACGTTGCGAATTCTTTTTGTTGTTGGTATTATGTAAAAACTATCTGTTGTTAAATGTACAATGAATTGTTCAATAAGATGTAACAATGATATGAGATTCAATCCTTAACATGGTCGTTGGCTCGTGCCTACCTCATCCTCCTCTTCATCAACATAAGGAGAAAGATTCAGGTAACAGTAACCGTGGTAAGTATCGTAATTATTACCAACATTAGGACTTTTGCTAGAACTATTAACTCGCCACCGCGCACGGCAGAGCACGCAGATCGCCGGCCGCCGGCCACGACTCTTCCTCCACTTCAGCATGCATTCTTCATGCACCTTGTTCTTGCAAACTCTGCACTTCACCACCGCTCTTTCTTTCTCCTCTCCACCAATACCATCATTTGCATCGTTCACGCTTTTAGTGGTCGTATCGTCTAGACATATTGGACATGTCGCTGATTCTTCCTCCCTCTCATCATTTTCCTGTCCAATATAGTCAATAATCTATGGATTTTTATTTGATGATTAATTTTTTTAAATGATATTGGAAAATATATTGTATAGAACCGAGGTGGTTTGGGACAAGGCGTAAAACTAGGCAGTTGTTATTTAGCCAGAACAAGATAAATTATAAATTATTACTTATATATTAGAAAATCTGAAATCAGACTCGTTGTGGATAGTAACTCTATGAAAATCAGTTACGTTTCGTTGCCAGGTTACAAGAAAAGAGGTATAATGTATAGAATTTCTCAGTTATGACCTAAATAATTCGAATAACTCACTACTCATCTGTCACGCTTGATACTTTTATTTTGGAAAAGCAACTAAAAAGATGAGATAGAAAAAAAAAACTACCATTCTGCTTGTGGAGGAAGAAGAGGAGTTAGTATCGCCGGTTTGAGAAGTACTCGCGACGGATAAAAGCTGAAGAAACCGTTGCTGGAAATTGAAACTAACGAGGCAATCAGGCCGTGTCGGGGCACGGACAAGACATAAAGGAGACAAGGCCCGATTCTCCGTTGTCTAAGACACTTATCATCAAGAGGAATGCCTAGAACTCGAATGAAAACAAACAAGATGTGTTTGCAATTACGGTCGGGACAAGTACAAGTCGGTATGGCCGTTAACGTTACGGTGTAGACGTTGCACGTTGCACCGAGGACGTGGAAAGTTCCAGCGTTTGGACGGTGAAGGAGACGGATTCGATGACGGAGAGCTCGGATGATTCTTTCTGCCACCGGTTGAGACACGAAATGTTGTTGGTCTTGGTTATTGACGTACGAAGATGTTTGATTCGATCCGACAGATTCCATGATGATATTGAAAATCCCGTTACGGCAGTTGGAGATTATGCGATGTATATACATATTCATATAGGTACTGTTGCTTATTCATGTCATGTTTGTGGAGATTCTTTGTATGAAACAATGGCACACGTGTGGGATAACGGCGACGTGTAGAAAATAACAAAGACGGCGTTGCACGGAAGGCTAAGTTTGTTAATTAGACTTTGTGTTGTTTTCTGGAAATACTATTACACAGTATGCCATTTTTTTTTACTTGTTGTATAATAAAACGGCATCGTCTCTGTTAAAACCTCGTAAATACCCAATCTTTCGTCTCCTTGCTCGTAGTAAACCTAGAAATCAAATCAGATTCCAGCTTCACCATTCGTTTCGTTATCCGGCAAAATGGCTTCTCGATGTCGATCTTTGACCAAACCAGCGTTTTCTGCGTTTAGATCTGCAATGAACAAGCCCACGCTCTGTCCTAAATCGCCTTCATCATTTCTCGGTGTCCCTCCGTCGCCTGGACTTGCAAGGTAAATCTGATTGATGATTGTTTTCTTTCTGAAATTTGAGTCTTTGGCTAGTTTGTAAATGAAATTTTTGCTTTTGTTTTGACTTCGACAGGCCAATTGCTCAGCTGGGCTCACTTCAATCGTTACTTCCATTGTACAGTGCAGTATCTTCTGCTAGGCTAACTTCTTGCCTCGGTCTCGATTCAAGTAATTCAAGGTCGTTGTCTCAGGGTATGCTATGCAGTGCGAATCCAGGAGTTTGATAAATCTCCAAATCTTTTGTGTTTAGTAGATCTGTAAGCAACCTTTTTTAAAAGTAACTCTCTGATCATTTCACATCCTCGAACTTACATGTTGTCTTCTCTTCGTATAAAATTAGAAGTTTGATTGTCTTGATTCTCATCACCACGAGAATCTGTAGCAGTTTATTACCAAATACATTTGGATTGCTTTAGCTGTATAGCAGTTGCTTTAGTTGAATACAACTGAAACAAGTGTTTTTTGGTTTGTCTCATGATTCTTGCAGAGCTTGGCCAAAGTGTGCCTCGATAAGAGAACAAACTCGAAGAAAATGGATTCGTTTGTGATCACATTCTCCGCATTTTTGCTTTTGCTGGTCTAATTCAGTCACTCAAGATCAGTTTTGTGTATCCTGGGTGGTAATTAAACACTCTCTACATCTGTTTCATCCAATTAAGTTAACAATTTCGTCTGGAGTTTTTATCTTCAAATGAATCAAAATTGAACAATAATAGTCTTTTGTTTGTCTTTCGTGTTCTAAGCTTTCCATTATTCAATTCCTGGCTAGTATTCCATTGATAAAAATGTGTGTTAATTTAAAAATGAAAAAAAAAAGAAAAAAAAAGCATAATTATGGGCTAGATATGGTTAAAATTGAAGTAACACATGATGAAACGCCCAGCATCCTGTATGTGGTAGATAAAACGCCTTGCCGTTTGTATGTAAGGAAAACGACGTGACATCTGATGTGTTTTCAAACAAGGATCTTTACCTCAGCTCAGACTCACAGCAAATTCGCAGCTCTTCAACACAGAGCGAGCAAAAATGGAGAAAAAGGGTGAAGGAGTAATCGAAGGAATGAGTAGGATCATATCGGATCCTTACTATTTCCTCCATTTTATGGCCTTTTTTTCTTACCTTCCGATTCGTAACTCCGCCGCACCGTTCACTTCTCATCGCCTCGTCGACAGAGAAATCCAAGCATTTCTAGCGTTTCTTATGTTTTCCGCTATTAAGGTTTGGTTTTTTCGTCGAATTTTCTTAAATTTTTCACTTCTCTGCTTCATCAATTGTTTGAAATCGTTTCGTAGATGGTGAGGGGGGAAACATGGGAGGCTTTCGTTGCGGATAGTTTACTCTATGCTAAGGTAACTTTTAGATTCTGAATCAAACTTGAATTTTATGTCAATTTTTGGATCATTCATTTTAAATCTGCTGATACATAGTTTCTTAGCCCAGATCTTTCTCATAGCGGTTTCGTTGATTATGGATTATCGAGTGGCGATCTGGTTTACTGTCATATTTTCAGGTAAGCCTTGAAGTTTTTAGCTCAATTTCGATCTCTTGTTTATGTATGGGATATATATATATATATATATATATATATATATATATGGGGGATTTAGATTTGAATGTTGATACTCTTTAATCTTTCTTAGTTTGATATGAATATTTCCTTTTGTAGTCATATATCTCTTAGCTCAACAACCAGCTTTTAGTAAATTAGGTATGTAAAGATTCAATCATATTCTTGTTTTTATAAGTTTTTGGAATAAAAAAGTTGCAATTCTTTGTAAATTGTTTAGACGTTTGTAGGAACTGCTAAGAAGCTAACACCGATGCAATTGGAGGATTTGTTATCAGATGGGAACACAACAAAATACTGGTTGGTACGTGGAAACTGTTACTTTAGTTTCTACTAGATAATGTTTCTGCTCTTTCCAAGTTAGCGAGGTTGTGATTTTAGATGATACGTTTATTAACTAAGGAGTAGTTTTTGGTTAACCACAATGATTTCATTGCATAGAGCTAAAGCTTGATATCTACGGAGCTGTATAATACATATAGCCTGCCCTTACTATTATGACATCAAATTTGGTCTTTAATTTTCAATCAATTAAGAACAAAACTGAACTGAATCATCGTAATCTGTTAAAAGATAAATGGTACTGAAATTTGGCTCAAAAGGGTATTGTTGTAGCTACTCGTTTTGATGATGTGTACTTTCACACCTTTTGCAGATAGAATTCTTTGCATGTAGTTCATCCAAGTGTGTTCGTTCAAGTCGCTGCTTTCCAGAGCTCTCTATTACGTAAGCTTTCTGTAAGAGAACACCCCAATTTCCCTATTCGTCTTAAGAGACAGGCACACTCATCTTCCATTTCTTCAGGTATTCTAATAACCTTCTGTCTTTCGGAACTGTGGATCTTGGACTTTTCCCTAATACTGCAGCAAAGTTTGGAATATCACTTGACGGTAACAGTCCTTGGCTAACTCAATTATTTTCACTAACTCAAAAAGCACATGGAGGCTATGTTGCAGAAGCAACTGATATCAGTGTTGTTTACATATATAGGTGGAATGTCTCAGCTTCCCACATACATATTGTTCGAAAAGGGTATTGAAGTTTCTAGATTCCCAGACTATTACGTTGACGCTGCACCTTCTGTACCCATATCCAAGGTTACTTGATTCGACACAATCAACAAAAAAAAAACAGATACTTGAAATGGCTGCATAGTTTCTTTCAAGGCTTTAATGAAATCCCTTTTTCTTGATGTTGCAGAAACTTCTGTGTCAACAATTTGAGCTTGACTGGATTTTACTTGACTACATAAACGGATCATAGCCGGTAAA
This sequence comes from Lepidium sativum, assembly GCA_023374145.1. Lineage (NCBI taxonomy): Eukaryota > Viridiplantae > Streptophyta > Magnoliopsida > Brassicales > Brassicaceae > Lepidium > Lepidium sativum. The sequence goes on from JAKUCM010001628.1 coordinate 26,835, forward strand.
AACGTATAAACTTCATACGACTTTCTGGCTTCTCGTGCGAGAGCAGTATGGATTCACATCAACACAACATTTGGATAATCATAATGGCACATGTTTGTTTCTTATTTTAATATTTTTTTGGTGAGGCTCGACAGAGAAAACGATAGGCTATATTTTAGTCTTATAGAAAGAGATCGAGGAGAGATTCCGTTGGATTTTCAACGAAGAATTATTGAATTTGATGGTCATGAAATCTCAAAAAATGTGACTTTTTGGTGTAATGCCTTTCGTTTTCCTGACTTTTAAGTGTTTGTTGGCACAACTAAGTCTCTTATGTTTTGTTTTCATTATGTGTGGACTATAAAAAGTTAAACGTATGTTATAAATTAAGCATTTTCAATGATGGATCGTGCGGCCTATGTAGTCCCCGAATGTTAAGTGTATCTTATATTTGCGTGCTATTTATTCTTTTTTAGAGATTCCAAAAGATAAAATATGTAATGAAAGCAACAAGTAATAAGTATGTACAGGAAAACATAGCTATCTTAAGGCAACAAGTAATAAGTATGTACATGTTGCCTAGACTCTGCCACTAGGCATTACCTTAGGCAACATATTACAACGCTTCCAAATTTCTAATTAAGCCATTAATTAACGATTGACTTATCTCTTCGTTTGGCTTCTTTCAATCGTATTATTTACCCATACTGTACACGATCAGATCAATTAATAAAATTCATCTAAATGCTATGTCTTAAAATCTAAAAATTATATAATTAACTTACCAAATAAAATGGGTTAAAACAATAACCATATTCTCAAAACGCGGTTATGACTAAATCAATCATTCATCTCGTAAGGGATTATATTAAATTTGTGTCCAACTCATCAACTGTTACTCACCGAAGTCTCGTGGAACCATCAGATCTGCACCGTCCAAAGATCTGACCTGAGACCGGTCAACAATATAATATTTAAAATCCAGACCGTTGAACTCTGAACCCGTTAGTTCAACAACCAATGATATAAAGTCACGTGTAATACTCACACAATACTTTGATGCATACGATTAACGAAACTTTTTGTCTGCTTTTGACCCATTGAAGTATTCATCTCCTATAAATTGAGTCCCACCATTACCTCCAAATTTCTGACATTTCCTCTGGACACGCTTTCTTCTTCTTCGTCATTTTTTTTTTTCGATTTGTAATTTTTATTTTACCGGCGATGGCGTCAACGTCGGCGGAAATGGAGCAATTTACATCAGGTGCGAGCAATCGTATAATCCCGATCTTAAGGACCCTTAGGAAATGTCTTATCTTCATCATTTCTCTCGTTTTTTCTCTTCTTCTCCTTCTTCGTCCCCGTCTTCGCCGTCGTATCTCTCCTCTTATTCAATCGCCGGAGGAGGTTAATCCTGCTCCTTCGAGGCGTTGGAGGCGGAAGATGGCGTGGAAATTGGAGGAGGAAGACACTGCGAGGCGTCGTTCGTTAGCGGAAGGTGTTGAGATGGTCGGAGACGGTGAAATCTCTTGTAGGTGGAGCAGTTCCTTATTCTACGGCCGTCGTGGTAACGCTTTGTTCTCACGCTCGTGGTTGCCTCTTTCCGGCGAAATTAGGTAATTTTCTGACTTTTTGCATGCTTTGCTTGTACGATTAGAATTCTTTGATTAGTTTGAAATCCCACTTTGATTTTGACTTCAAATTTGTTTGTATTCAGGGGAATTTTGATAATTATTCATGGACTGAATGAACACAGGTGAAAAAATCTATCCTTTTTTCCCTCAGAGTGTGTAATTACTGTTCTTCTTCTCTATAATTTCGATGAATTGCTCAATCTGTGAATCATTTCATTTCATTTCCAGTGGAAGATATTCTCACTTTGCGAAGCAGCTGAACTCGAGTAACTTGGGTGTATACGCTATGGATTGGATTGGTATGAACACGAGCTTGTCTTGTTTCTTTTAATTTCCATCTTTGTTCTGAAACTGTGAGTCTGAACAGGTCGCCATATGTTTGGTCCCTTACGTTGTATTAGGTCATGGTGGGAGTGATGGTTTGCATGGCTACGTTCCTTCTCTTGATTATGTTGTTTCCGACACCGTAAGTTCACAATTTTAGAAACTCTAGTTGGTTTTTGCTCTTCGGAGATTAAACTAGAGAAATGGTCTATTTGAAGTTGTAGTGATGATTTGGTGACTTGATTTTTGAATTTTCAGGAAGCTTTCTTAGAAAAGATTAGGTCGGAGAATCCAGGTGTTCCATGTTTCCTCTTTGGTCACTCTACCGGTGGAGCTGTGGTCTTGAAGGTGCCTAACTTCGTACCTTTAAATCTCTTTTTAAGTTTTGTTTGGTTGTTTACAGTTTCCTGATATATGGTCAAGCTTTTCTTATAGGCGGCTTCATCTCCCTCTATTGAGGATTTGTTAGCTGGTATTGTCTTAACATCGCCTGCACTTCGTGTCAAACCAGCTCATCCCATTGTCGGGGTAAGTCTTCGGCTTTGCGGTATTCAAGTTAGATGATTTTCTATGTTCACAGAGTCTCATTCTCATAGTCATATGCTTCTGTATAGGCTATAGCTCCAATCTTCTCGTTAGTTGCCCCAAGGTTCCAATTCAAAGGAGCAAACAAGAGAGGCATTCCAGTCTCAAGAGACCCTGAAGCTCTCTTAGCCAAATACTCTGACCCGTTAGTCTACACCGGTCCAATAAGGGTCCGAACAGGCCATGAGATTCTCCGCATAACAGCTTACTTGACCCGGAACTTCAAGTCTATTACAGTGCCTTTCTTTATCCTCCATGGTACAGATGACAAAGTCACTGATCCACTAGCTTCACAAGATTTGTATAATCAGGCACCATCAGTTTTCAAAGACATCAAACTGTATGAAGGCTTCTTACACGACCTTTTATTTGAACCTGAGCGTGAGGATGTTGGTCGTGATATTATAGATTGGATGATGAAGCGGCTTGATGATGTTAATGGATCAGTCGCTGGTCTCTGGTAAAAGACTAAATAAGTCATCAGAGGTTTTCTTATTTTGTAGGTAGCTTTGATATATATGGTGTGCTTAAAATAAAAAACAAATGGTTGTATATATAGTGGATTTAATGTATGAATTGTTTGATTTTGTCGTTAAATTATGAGTAGCCAATTCTTCCTAGTACTTCAAACAACGAAGTTTCTTTCTTGTAGGTGAAAAGTTGGGGTGGAAAATTTAACGAACCGAATAAGTCGAACCAAACTAACCAAGTTTTAACCGACCTAAATCAAATCAGAGTGTACATACATACTATTTACACTCTACATACTATTTGGTTACAATTTTTTTTCAACCTGAACAGCGGCTCGGTTCCAAACCGAACTAATAAACCAATATGTTTAGTTTATTATTATATTAATAATATTAATAGCCTATATATGTTAACAAGTTTGATTTTTAGATTTTGTTAAATCATCTGAATTTTTATACATAAAAAATTTAACATTTGGTTACGTTTAGTTTAAGATATTGTTCCTTTCAATTTTCAATCATTTATCTCTTATATTTTACAACCGGTGCTTGCTATTGTTGTTCTTCATTTCTACTTTCTTCATGTTTGTTATTTTTTAATAGAAAAAAAAACAAGAGGCAAGCGCACTTACACATTCTGGGATCGAGTCCACCGTTTGCATTTGCGAGAATTTGGCTAATGGATCGGTTATTTGTGATCCAATGTTGACAAAAAAAATAGAAAAAAGAAAGAAAATATTTTGGAAAAATAGCTGGTGGATATATAGTGCGAGTGTGAGTAATCTATAAAAAAGAAAGTATGAAAAAGTGAAAATTGTCCACGAGGGTGACTTTTGTGCAATTTTGACGATCGACGAATTTTCAGACTTTTTCTTTTTCATTTCAAACTCTTTGGGCATTTTCGTATGGCTATATAAATCCACTATCCACTTCTGGGTTTTCAACATCATTCACCCAAAAGTATCTTCCATCTCATAATTCATTCATCAACCTTGATCATTTTACTCTCTTTGAGCTTGCTTCCTCTCTTAGATTTGTTCGGAAGATAGATATGGGAAGTACTCCTACTGAAATACCTTGCGAGGAAGTCGCCGATAACAGATCCGGCGTTGGCGGTGGAATTTCTGACGTCTAAGGCGAGGATTCCGCCACGTTGGATCAGCTCGTCACCCCTTGGGTTTCCTCCGTCGCCAGGTGAGAGTCAACGCACCTTAAGTCTATGGTTTTTATGGCAATCGCTTCTTTTGGGTTTCTAGTTTCTGAGCATCTCTCAGCTAAAATGGAGAGAAAAAGCTTTTTGCGATTAAAGTTTCTCACTTTGTTAGTTACTAAACTTACAAACCAAGAAATTTCTCTGAAATTTTGAACCTTGTTTTTCTTGCTATCGAAGTAAAAGACTGATTTTTAATCGAACTTTCTTTATAGTGGCTACTCGTTGATGCGTGATCCACGATACAACAAGGGACTTGCATTCACTGATAAAGAAAGAGATGCACATTACTTAACTGGTCTTCTTCCCTCTGTCGTTATATCTCAGGATGTTCAGGTGATTTGAGCTTTAAACATAAAAAAAGAACTGAATTTTGTTTGGTTTTCATTTAGGTTTTGTTTGTGTTAACTTGTGATTTGGGGTTTATTAGGAGAAGAAGCTGATGCACAATCTCCGTCAATACGCTGTTCCTCTTCAGCGTTACATGGCCCTGATGGATCTTCAGGTGAACGATTGTTTCTTTGAAAATTCATGTTTGATCGTAGAGAACGTGTCCAAGGTTTGTTTAATATTTACAACTGGTGCCTCATGTATATAAATATTGCAGGAAAGAAACGAGAGGCTGTTCTACAAGCTTTTGATTGATAACGTTGAGGAGTTGCTTCCAGTTGTGTACACACCAACCGCTTGGTGAGGCTTGTCAGTTGTGTACACACCAACCGTTATTAATTTTTTATATAGATGTCTTGTAATAATATCGTACACTTTCTGGGTGAAGAGATAACCTTGTTGTTAGATGTTTTATTCTTATGTTCATTCTTTGTTGAAACTTTGTCTAACAGGCAATCAAGCCAACTGTTCTCATTGGAACATCTGGTGTGGGTCAGACTTTCACACAAGAAGTTGTTGAGGCCATGGCTACCAACAATGAGGTATCTTCTTGTTCTTCCATCTGATTGTTCATAGGTTATCTATGCAATTGTTCTAATGATGCTCTTGGTATTGGATTATAGAAACCATTGATTCTTGCACTCTCAAACCCTACTTCTCAAGCTGAGTGTACCGCAGAACAGGCTTATACATGGACCAAGGTTACTGTCTCATATGACATCTGAATGTTATTCATGTCCTGATTTCTGATTACTTAACAAAGTATAAATTGGTTTGAATGCCGCTCTCGAGTCTAATCATATATTGTGCTTAAAATAGGGTCGTGCAATCTTTGGAAGTGGAAGTCCGTTTGATCTTGTTGAGTACGATGGTAAAACTTACTTACCTGGACAGGTTCGTGCTATTTCCACAAGTTCTTCTCTCTCTCTCAACTTTTTGTTTTGAACCTGTGCAACCATATCAGTACTAACATCATTTTGTATAACCCTTCTTCACTTCAGGCAAACAATTGCTACATTTTCCCAGGTCTGGGTCTTGGTTTGATCATGTCCGGTGCAATTCGTGTCCGTGATGACATGCTTCTCGCAGCTTGTAAGTAAAAAGATAAACTTGGCTACTGGAGAATTTTTATGACAGAAACTCTTTAGATTCTTAATGTAACTCTCTTTAACTGTCCTGTCTCTGTTTCCAACAGCTGAAGCATTGGCAGCACAGGTCAGAGAAGAGCATTACGCTAAGGGCCTGATCTACCCGCCATTCCCAAACATCAGAGAGATCTCTGCTAACATTGCAGCCTGTGTCGCCGCCAAAACCTATGACATCGGTTAGTTAAATGAAACTGTTTTAACTCTAATCTCAAGTTCTTGACTTCATTTTCTTAACTAATTAGTAATCGCGGTTGCGTAGGATTGGCGTCTAACCTGCCACGTGCCAAGGATCTGGTGAAGTTTGCAGAAAGCAGCATGTACTGTCCAGTATACAGAAACTACCGTTAAAAGTTTTGTTGAAGAAGCCTGCAGATTCTATGTTATAGATCTTGAGGCGTGTACTGAGTTTCATTGTTGTTTGTTTTCTACTTGTTCATTAGGTTGTTGTTTGAGAACTCTCTCTTTCTTTGTATTTTGCTCTTGAATAATATATTATATGAAAATAATTAACCAACATGATTGATTAATTGTCCTCTCCCACTACCAAATCAAAACCAAAACGAAAGAGCCAACAATCCATACCAAATCTAAAAGGAAATCCAGACAAACAACTCAAAATAGAGCAACAAAACTAAAGAGTAGAATCTTTAATTTGGGGTTTAACCTTCAAACTCCCAATTAGTATCTGTTAAAATGGGTCAAATAGTCCTAAAATATTAATTGTGGGCGAAATTGGGGATAAGAAATAAGTTTAGGGACTAATAGTGGCTAAAAAGGTTTTAAGTATAAACCGCGTAATTATCTTCATCTCTTTTCTGGAAAAAGCGAGAAATTGTAATCGATCTCTTCCCCTTTTAACCATCCTTCGTCTTCCTCTATCTCTCGGATCAAAATCCTTCTTATCTCTCTACGCAGGTATGTTCTTTTAGATTCTCTTCGTTTCCGGGATATTTCAGACGCTTATATTTTTCGCGAAAATTTTATGATTGCTTGAAATTGAAATTTCGATCGTTCTGTGATTCGTAATGCTATGAGATTTTGAATATCGTATGACTAACGTGTTATTTTTATTGCTTGATTTGTCTTATCAGTTATTATTGAACTCGTATTGAAAACCTATTTCTGTATATTACGAGAGACCCGATTTTGAATAGTTAAATCACAACGTGCTTCGCTCTGTATAGACCAGGTAATGATATGAAAAATTATCGCATAGCTGAAACTGGAAGGCCGATGATCAGTGGATGTTCAATCGACTCTGGTTACTTTAATCAATGTGTATAAATTTGCTAATCCGGAACGTGTTTCTTTGAATTAGATGATAGTAATTTAACGTGTGTTTTGGCCTGAATTATGATGAAGTGGTCTTGGGTTTAAAGTTTCTTGTTCTCACTGAGCTACTTCTATTATGAACCTCTGAATTGGCATCTGACAATTAGCGGCTTTGAAAGGTGTTTACATTCTCATTTGCATGATCGATAATAGCTTATATTTTCCGTTTAGTGATCAGGTTACACAGCAAATAAGAACTGAAGTTTGAAAAGCAGAACATAACAAGGATTAATAAAACCATTCGCTTCCTGACTTGATCAGTCTCAACTGCGATTCATGGCGGTAAACCCTCAGTTGCTACCCAATGGGATGCCTATTCCCTTTGTTAATGAAATGTTTGTTCTAGTCAGAGATGGTGTTGAGTTTGAAGTCGACAAGATCCCTGGGTTAGTGTTCCCTTCTCTTGCCTTGCATGCTTTGGATCTGCTTAAGCATTTTATTGATTGAAGTTTGATTCGATAAGTATTCTTGATTTCCATCTTAGTACCGTTTATAGCTGGTCTGGATCCTTTTGTATCTAGCATATGAACCAATAAGTTTTACTTTAAACTAAGATAAGTCTCAGAAATGAACAGGCATATGAGCTTTCGCTGTTATATACTTCCCTGATGCTCTTTTTTTGTTTGATCCAGAGGGCATGGAGCTCATGTTAAGGCCAAAGGAGTTATTTACTTGTCTAATATACGGATGGTCTTTGTTGCTAGCAAGCCTGTTGAGAACTTTGTTGCTTTTGATATGCCTCTGGTACAGTAACTTATATAATACGATTTTCTTTTATGCAATTAATACTTGCTATGCTATGAAGTATAATTATAAGGCATTTCATTTTACATACATGTGTATATACTTAGCTGCTGATATACATATAGCTCCAGAAGTTAATGGACTTTATGTTACTCTAATTTTCAGCTATACATCCACGCCGAGAAATTTAACCAGCCAATATTTCACTGCAACAATATTTCTGGACAAGTGGAGCCTGTAAGTACAAACTTTCATGTAAAAGTTCCTATGTTTGGAATCTTTCAAGAAAACTAGTGTATATATTTGACTTGCACCTCTTTGTCATGTAATAATATTTTCAGGTGGTACCAGAGAACGAGCATAGAGCTCTATATTCAACACACACTTTCAAGATCCTATTCAAGGAAGGTGGTTGCGGAACGTTTGTTCCTCTTTTCTTAAACCTCATGTCATCGGTGAGACAATACAATCGACAAATGCAACAAGCAGAAGCAGCAGCAGCTGCAGCTCCACGTGTTGATCCTCTTCAAGCAGCGCAGACCCCTGTAGATGAAATGATGAGACATGCGTAAGTACACTCTAAATCAAACCGATTGTTATGATAGTACCAAAAAAAACCATTGCTTCTCAAAGTCGTGTTTCGGTCATGTGTATGTGCAGGTACGTGGACCCTAATGATCCAACGAAGATATACTTGCAGCAGCCATCGGGAGAATCTCAGTTGAGGCGGAGAGCTTACCATTCTAATGCAGCGGATCATTAATGACATACAACAAAACAGCAACAGATTACTCTGGCAACAATAGTATTATTGTTGGTTTGTGTTTTAAAACTTAAAAAAAAGAAAATAGCTATATCACTTGTATAATGATAATATGAGACTTGTTTGGTGTACATTTATATCAAAATTGCATTTGTAATAATAAAAAGCTTGGTTCACATATTTGTCGACATGATTTAAACATGTGCAAAGAATTATCATCTGATGCTTGATAAATTAACTTAAACAAATTAAACCAACAATACTTGAAATTAAATAAATAAATAACCCAAAATACTTGAAGGAGAAGCGGCTATCAATATTTTGAGTCGTCGACAGTTAATCTTGTTAATCGCTTTGATCTTCAAAACCCTAATTTCGAGGGGCTTTGTGCATTCGCGGATTCTCCCTCTCATTAGAAGCGACTTCATATAGCTCTATCTCTTGAATCTGCTTCTTTCTGGTTAGTGTTATTTAGATATCTCCGTTTTGTTTCGTCTTAATCGGAATCAGAGTTGCAATATTACTCGTAGATTTGTGTCTTTGATGTATATCTGGTATTCGGAATCTTCTGCTGAGCTCAATTTCATTAGCGCTGACTTGTAAGGATTTCTTAGTTTCAGTGTACTTGATATTTGACTCCATTGATTGTTTAGTGCTTCTATGTCTGTCTTATATATATACTCGCCGTTATCCGAGGCTTTTGGTATCATTCAAAGATTACTCAATTGTGCTCTGTCTCTGAGTTATACCTTAGTAAGAACCACGCTAAGCTGATTGATGATGTCTTATCTGAGTTCTTTGGCTTCTTCTCAAGTTCTGACTTAAGATTAAGAGCATAATAAACAATACTTTTGAGGGTATTTTGCAGCAAAAGAATCAAGGTTTTGTATTGATATGATGGGAACCCAAGAAAATTCTCGGGAACATGGCTTATTGTACCGTATAGTGGAAGATACTGGAGGTGCATTTGGAATGGGAGCAATTGGAGGCTCTGTGTTTCATTTCATAAAAGGAACATACAATTCCCCAAAAGGCGGTCGTTTTGTTGGAGGTATACAAGCAGTGAGCATGAATGCTCCTCGTTTAGGAGGCAGCTTTGCTGTATTCGGAGGATTATTCTCGACATTCGACTATGCAATGGTGTACATCAGGAAGAAGGAAGATCCATGGAACTCGATAGCAGCAGGTGCTGCTACAGGAGGGTTTCTGTCAATGCGACAAGGGATTGTTGCAGCTTCGAGATCAGCTGTTATGGGAGGGGTTTTGCTTGCTTTGATTAAAGGAAATGCGTTAATGTTGAGCAAGTAGGCTTTTTGGTAGCTTAATGATAGATTCCTTTGCTTTGGGCTTTTGTTTTTTTATGACAAGTATTTTAGTTTCTTAAATGTTGTCCGATTTGTTTTTCAGGGTAATTTGCCTCATCTTGTAATAACATTTTTCTAGTTATAAGCAAAAGCCAAAAGCCAACTTTTCCCTAATTTTGATAAATCTTTGACTTGTCCAACAACTATTGCATACACCAAATATGAAGATCCAAATCCAATTCTCGACAATATACACTGAGAACAACTCGAGGGTACTGAGGCAGCAATAATAAACACAGCCCCAAGTAGATAGATCGCTGGTTTCTCACTTTATTTACATACAACCTTAGCAGCAGCAGCATCTTCACCAATCACCAACAGGACCATCTACACAAAAGCAAAACAGAGACAGACCCAACAAACCCAACCAGGATCTTTTAGATTGCAAGTTTTGTCCCTATTTTGTCTGTCCTTCAAATAAACTTGTTTTGTTTTCTTTCTTTTTACCTGAATAATCAGAGAGTTCCTTCTCTTTTGTATCCTAACTCTATTCACCTGGAGTAATAGAATTACACAAGAGAAGAAACAATCGAAACAAAAGAAAAACAAACTGAACTCCCACTCCTAACTCGGGCAGGGCTATATTTTTAATTGTTCTGAGAAAAATTATCTGACAAGACTTTGTCACGACTGCCAAAACAACTGAAAATCCTTACTATACAACGACCGGTCTTGTATCTCCAGGTTTGCTACATGTCGATTTATGAGCTGCGATTGCATTATCTTACACACAACCATTCCTGCTGGGAATACCCACCATTCACTCTCACCCCTGCATCCCCTCACCCAAAACACACACACAAACATCAGCAACCATATAGAACAAAACATAGCATCGTCAGGAAGAGAAAGAAAGAGAAGAGTGACTCTTCCCATAGTAGTAAAACTCACATGTTTATATTCCACGGTTGAAATGGGATTTTCTTGCTAGCTGATGACTCACTGTTATAATGAACATATCCGCAGAGAAAAGCAACAAACTGCGAAAGAACCAAAACTCGTCAGATAAAGTTAGACGTGCAGCATCTTCTAAAGAATCAACAGCGATAATGTCCATAGATATATAACTATTATATTCATCCTCATGCGACGTAAACCACAAAGTTCACATCTCCACAAAACAAGTTATCAACAAAGAGAACTTACCACATTGACCAATGACATAAAGTTCCACAAAGCGTAAACACGTGCTAAGCCAGCAGAGCGTCTGGGTCCATGACTGAATAAGGCATTAATCCCAGCGGGGAATGGCAAAAGCAAGCCGAGAGGTAATATAAACAAAGCCAAAAGTACATCCAGCAAAGAAATCGAATACAGCTGGAGAAGTGTGAGCAAGACTAGACTAAAATCTCCTAAAAGTAACATTGAGATAACTAAGCCAACCATATCCTGCAATATCCCGAAAGATAACAGTGAAAAGAGACATTAATATTCTTGAAAAATTGGACTTAGATCGTATAGGAATACATCAACACCATAAGGATTTTCATCATAGACGTACCTGGTGGCCCACAGGTTTAGTGTTGTGAACTAAGAAAGAGAGAAGGAAAAACATATCTCTCTTCTCTTTCAGACTTGGTAAGCTGTCAATGTCGATTATCCCTCCATAGTTCTTTCTACGTGTTGTATAATCCTCCATGTTTGTGTGGGTTTGGTTGAAAAGCATACTCTCCCTTAAACGTGCTGGAGAATTTCCTTTATGTGGATTCACGCCATAACTATAAGTTACAAAAACAAGACATCAATACTCTGCATAACTAGATTTTCAAAGTGCAACAAAAACATGGTCAACTGTGACGTCACACAAAAAAAATTAATTTCTAAACTGTTCAATAGAAAAAATAGTGATCACCTCAGTTGAAATTTATACTAATCTTAAAACAATACAGCACATTCAGAAGAAAGGACGGTATAATCACCATGAATGGACCCTATGATACAATAGAAAGACAGAATGGATGCAATTCTCATTCATTTACCATGGCTGGATTTCAGTCCATGCTGTGTCACTGACACACTGAGGTGATGTTGGTTCACAATCCTCAGCAGCATGAATCAGGAGTCCATATTGGCAGTAACCACATGCTGTAGTCTGGAACCAGGCCAGATCAACGCATATGCCATGTGTTTCCAGAGCGGGATTAGCATGAGTTTCTAACCATCTTAGAACAGAATGAAATGTTGACCTCAGATGCCCCCGGCGAACAAGGCGTAATTGAGCATTTACACCAGCCACCAATCTGTACCAAGTAGTGGGAGGAACGAGCTGGAAAAATAAAACAATAAGAAAGAATCAATATATCCTTGAATATGACTGCTGAAACTGCTTCTCATTAAGTAAGGAACCAACCTGATTCATTAGACTGGTAAGAATGTTGTCATTTTGAAGCGAGAAAGGAGCCATGTAACTGCCATCACCACCAAACAATATGGGCATCGGAAACCTTTGGCTAAGCCGAGGTGGAAGGTCTGTCCTTTTTTCATCCCCGCCAAGAAAGAAATCCAGATATGCAAGCATCAAATCTGAGGTGGCAGCGACCTATATTTAAAATATATATAGATACTAAACATTAAAATAACAACCTAGTAGACGGAATCAGACATTCTCACAATCTTTGGCCGTGTTAAGAAATCATGAGATCAAACAATGGATCACGAAATTACCTTCAGGCCCTCGTATAAAGCTCGGGAGCGACAGGAGCGTAAACATGAATGATCATATTCTGAACGTACAAACTCGCGCAGTTTTTGCAACTTCATCTTCCGCCGCCATTGCTGCCATGACCACGCGAGCGGATAAGCAACTACTGAAAGAATACTATATATTGCACCTTCCCACCACTGGTATGCAGCTATAGAGTTGATTTCGTCGACAAATGTGTTAAATGCAGCCTCATATCTAAAGAACCCAAAACCAATAAGAGATATTTCAGAACCAAGGCAACTTACTAAGTATCTATAGGAAAAACAATGAGAAACAATCCTAAATTAGTTTGCAAATACGATAAGAAATAACTAACACTATCTCTTTTATCTCCTCTGGGGGGATGTGCGAGAGATGCCATGGCTCACTGAATGTATTAGGACCCATAAAATACATTCTATGCACATGACTCTGAGATTGCTCTGCTCTGTTTGTTTCCAACACCTGAAAAAGAATAACATTAAAATCAGCAGCACTTTAATATAAGGAGTGTTTAGCGGGTTGTTTTGTTCAATCATGACTTCGAAAAAAAATTACCTGCATCCGGAGTGAAATATCAGTGAATACAAAAATCATTCTTATTTGCTTATATATATGAACGCAGAAAGTGAAACAAACAAACAGTTTAAGGATCTAATGTTTAAAGATGAAGAAAATCATCTAACCTCATTTAGCGATTCCAAGAAAGGGAAGGAATGATCTATTTGAGAGCCATGCTGCGTAGGAGCTGGGCCAGGTAAGTCGTCAACTCCAACAAACTTCATTCTTGCAACACTAAGTACAAGTGCTAAGAGGATGAGGAGACCCATCAGAAGAAGACCAAACAACCAAGGCCCACCAAATGTGTAAATTAACTCCTCGAGCGCGGTGTAACAGTGTGGCATGTGATACCTCTCTGATATGCATCGATATGGACATGGTGTCTCAGAAACACCACCTGTTATTAAGCATAGAAATTTCCAAGTTCAATAGTTGAGACATAAGTATTTGCAGCATTAATTTACTGGTAGTAAACAGTACAAAAGTGCAACTTAAATAAAAATATTTATTAACCATTTAAGATCTCCAGCCTTGGTATTTGAACAGTTCATGATTGATCGCGGCAACATAAATTGAAGACAATTTAATCTTCATAGTTTAACCGTAAACAATACTTGACTGTTGCGAAAGAAGTTAATATTTAATACACAAGAGGTCAAGATATAGGTAAGTGCTTTTGTATACCTCGAACTGGGACATAGACAGCACGACTTGGAAGCTCATCAGCGGGACAAGGTCGACAAAGAGAAGGGTCAGATCCAGTAACATTCTTGAATGTGCCAGATGGGCATTCCTGGAGAAAATAATAGAAGTATGAACACAGTAAATTGAGTACAATAAAATTCAATCGTGATAAGAGAACGAAAGGAAAATTAGAAGATGTCATTCCAGTGATTTGATAAATCAAGAAAATGATGAACCTTGTTTTCCTGACCTCACAAAAAATACCATGGAGACCCTTCGGACAAGCCATCCCAGTAACTGTACCATTTTTGCCTGAAAAATCATCATCTACAGCTGTGCCCCCCCTACAATTACAACAAACGAAATTTCAAATGTGATAGGCTCGAAACGAGATTCATAGTAACATAGACACAGGAACTATAGTCAGTGATGGGAAACACATCAATGATCATGGCAAACTGCGCCGGTATAGAGGACATACCGTGCGTGAATTGTTCCTTTGACACTAGCAATTGGCTGGTATATGTCCCCAGTGGGAATGTTTGACCAATGAAAATGAATCCTCCCACCTCCGCCACCACCACCACCAGAAGGACTGCCAGAACCACCACCACTTGAGAGAAGAGACAACTTTCCTAAAACAAGATAACGCAGGAACAAAAGGACTGTTCCACCAGAACCACCCCCTGGTGCTAGAATAGAACCGTTTTCATCTCTGCTCAAACGTTTGACACTTTCTCCATCAGCCCTAATTGAGCCTTTAAGTGATAAACCAGATAGAGGCTGCCCCATTGAGCCAATCACTGACCAAATTCAAAGGAGAAGAACGAACACGTTAAAAAGTATCCTCTTGAAAGTAAAAGCTTTCATGGCAATCATATGTAAGCACAGTAGGGCATGGCTCAATGATGGACAAATCAGTTTACAAAGTCTAGCGTCATGAATTCTTACAGTCACTTTCCTCAACGTTCTTTACATAATTGATATAACAAGCTTCTACACTGTTGACTGGATATAAATCGAAAACTTGTGACAAGATAACAGAATGCAATTTGTCAAGTATTCGAACACATGGAATATGAATATAAGTCAACAGTCTACATCATACATTTGCATCATGTCGTACGACAGTCAACCTAATCTCACGTTCACCAGAACAGATTCATCAAGTCTCTACATTTCGTACCTATAATGCCTCCACCAGCAGATGAATAACCAGGGCTATAATCGCCACTTCCACTGCCAAGCTCACAAGGGAGATCTGCATTTCCATATGTGATTCCACCTTCCACACAGCTCTTATTATAACATATACGTCCCCCTTTACCACCATGCCCACCACCGCTGCCAAAGCCATTTCCAAGCAATTTACCTTCACCCACACCACCTCTACAACCTGTGAGACATTAAAACATGTATGTTGCTACGAAAACATTAAAAGCAACATAAAATCATATATTCCTTCTGCCTATATACAAATAGCACATTAAATCTTGTATTGAGGGAGTAAGCCAAGGACATGTCCACACAAAATGTAGAAGTAGTAAGTGCGATCAAAACAAAATACAAAAAAAAAGTTATTGTTACCCATTCCACTGGCACTAATCTCTCCAGAGGGTTCAAGGGTTACAATTTTTGCTCGGTGGAAATGAACTACTGATCCCCTGATGAAACCTTCGACGAGAATATCCTCAACTCGGCAAATCTAGAAAGAAAGAAAAATTACTCGAATATTCATGCTAGAGCACACTAGTGAAAGGATTGTCAAAATACCTGTAGGGTAAAGGACAGAGATGAATTGACATTGCAATCCTCTGGAGGATTCAGTAGTTCATACGGACAATCTTGCCGTTCACAATAGAGTTTTGGAGTACTGCAAATGATGTGAGTTCATATATTATTGGCTATTTTATATATAAAGAAAATTGGAATCAAACTAAGTATAAATATAGCATTTTCCATCACTCACACAGCATCTCGGGATGCATTATGCAGAGGAGCACGCAAAATAGCTCCAGGCCCAACCTTTAATTGCCAGGAAAAAAATTATTATCACCTAGACGACCAAATCAAGTACCTTTCTATTTGTTATTTAAAAATCAATATGGCCTTGAAAGGAGACCGATTGCCAATTTATCCCTGTATTCATTACATTTCCAGAGCTATAACACAAACAATTTTTTATGTTACACAAAATATGTGATGTCATCTAATGCAGGATAGTCACCAAATTAACACAAGGAAACCCCTTACATAAATCCGGTAAAACAGTGACAATACAAGCCGCTGTGCTTCAATTGAATCTCCTGGTCCAGTTAAATTCAAAAAACCTTGTCCATGGACTCCAAGATTTGCATTTGACCGAATGACAGATGATCCCTATATTTAGATAGAGAAATCACACAAATTACATTAAACAGTATGCACAAATTACTTGAAGGAGAAAAACAATGACATGAATTTGTGAGTACCCTAAGAACGAATAAATTGCTAGCCTCAAGTATAGAGGTTGAAACTGTTGTATCTCCTCCTCCCCCATCTATATGCAATTCTGAATTCCACATCAAGAACATCTTGACAGTCATGCGTAATGCCCCATAAACCTGGTACGTACCCATAAACATAAACATAATGAACAAGCGATCTATGTGTATACCAAAATAGAATACACAGTCCAAAGAAAAGCCAGATAAACAAAGACTGAAACAGAGAGTAGTAACACCGGTATATTCATATCTGGTATCGGCAGACACAATTCTGTTGCATCCCCATTTATAAAAAAGGTGGAGAGTTGGGTTAAGACTCACCTTGATAGTAGAATCACTCATTAAGAGTTCTTCAGCCAACAACTCAAATACTGATGTACCATAATGAGCTAATCCAAAGCTCAAAACGCCACCGCATAACAAACTAATTTGTCCTTGGACCTGCATATTGAGTTCTGTTGAGTACTACATAGTCAATTCTACAATATGATATGCTTAAAACAGGAAATTCCACTAAATGCCTTTAAAAAAACATATATAGAGAAAACACAAAAGATACTAGAACTGCAGAAAAAGTGAAAGTAATCTACAGAAGATCACATATAGTGCTAACATATACACTTAAAGATGATAAAACAGTTAGCCCGTAAAGCGCATGTACTAGAAATTCATTTTCTAATACCTGGACACGACTCCATAACAGAGGACAAGTTGCTCGTGCCTTATCCTGAATATAAACATTGGTCCAAAGAGGCTGGAAGGGAAATTCTAAGAGAAGCGTATAAGTATCTGTCGTCATATTGTAGTTGCTAACGAATAGGCTTCGGGGAACAGCATCATATAACGTTCCTGCGGCACCTGAGTTATCTGGACATCCAATACTGTATCCACCTGTGTGTAGGAGAATAAGATCAGTTCACTTGATTGAAGGTGTTAGGCAAGTACGTAACGGGCTTATAAAAAAAATGTTTCAAGTAGTTACAGAATCTGCAGATGTCAACCAAAATAACCAAGTAAATATCAGGATGAAGATTTTGCTGTGGTGATTAATCAACTGGCAGAATGGAATTGTATCATGACATTTATTGGTCCAAACTTTGAGACCCAATAAATTCTGCAACATTTACAAGATCTGGAGGTGTGGAAACTAATACTATTACGATGGAGGAAACAAAGTATTGACTTCCTAAGGAAGAGAATCTAACCATGCACAAAGATCTTCGGGTCATCATGCCTGCTAAAAATATCGACAGATACTCTTCCACCACCCCCACCACCATAACCACTGCCACCACATGCACTGATCAGTCCAAATCCAGTCCTGCACTTCAAATAAAGCAAGGCAGAAGATGCTAACTGAGATCAATTTACCAAGAATCTAAGACGACAGAAAGCTTACTACCAACCTTTGAAATAAGCAAAGAAAATGAGTTGTTCCATGTGTACCATACAACAACAAACAACAGAATTTCGGATAGTTATGAGCAAAAAGGATATGTCATAATAACATGAATTATTAAATCACATATTTCTAATTCAAAACAGAAACTCGTAAGCACAGTTTAATAATTAACAATGACGGGAAACTGCAGTTATGTTAATTCCTCGAAAACTAAACTGGTCTTAAGTAAAATTATGATCAAGCAAGCATTGGTGAGTTTAATATGTCCAGACTATAATGATTTACAATCAAATCAACGGCTAGTGAAAGAGAATTTAGAAACGAAAGGTCATTACATCTTATATGCCTTGATGAAGACGCTGCCACCAGAGCCACCACCGCCTTTGGCTCCTCCATAGCCTCCATTTGCCAAAATGCTTCCGTTAACATCCAGAAACTGCAGAATATCCATCTTCACTTTCCCACCTCCTCCTCCACCGTAATCAATCTCTTTGCTCGTTGACCCGCCTTTACTACCGTAGCTCCACGGCTTCTGAAGAGTCGACCACGAGTATGCATCACCTCCCCAGACATCTTCCGGAAGCTTCTTAGTGTCAGTCAAACAGCAAGCGCCTCTGCCACCATGTCCACCACCAGCACCCTCAATCCCTTGTGGCGTCCCACTGGTCTGTGGCGGAGGGTTGCCAGCTAAGCCCGTCGTGTTCACGGCCGACCCATCGGCAAAGGTAGCATTACCAGCTGAAAGTTCCAATGTCCCGGCGACAATTGTAGATTCCGCGCCCAAAGAGAAGTTTCCAGAAACATTGATAGCTATGGAGCATCCAGGGATCGGGCAGTGAAACCTAACACCAGGCAGGATGATAAAATTGCCCTTCCCAGCTATATACACATCGTGCGTGAGGTTCAAATCGGCAACAATCTTGCAAGTAGTATCCAAAAATCCAACGCCACCAAGATCCTCGCTGCATGATACTGAGGGTCCATGGGGTGGTGGAGGTGGCGGAGCAGGGGGCGAGTAATCCTGATGGAAAAGTAACGAGTCTGAATCAGAGTCCAACTCCGAATCAAAACCCGAATTGGGTTCCACAATGGTAAACCGATAGCTTGAACTAGGGTTTACGGCCAAAACCGCAACAACGACCAAGAAGAAGAGGAAGCAAAATCGAAATCGATCCATTTTCTAGTTTCAAGAGTCATCACAGACGAAGTCTATTAAGGTTTTCGATTCGACCCCAATTCGAGTCATTGAAGCTTAAAGGTTGAAGAAAAACTGAAAATCAAAGACCCAATTCACAAACAAACCCTCGTCTTCTCTCTCTCCAACACTTACGCATACATCAGCATATGCATGTATATGTATTTGTCGTCTTGCAGAAGAAGATATTAAGAAAATCGCATAAACCCCCACTGAAAAATGGCTCTTAGATAGAGAAATTGCCGTTTTTCCCTTTCTCGGAAGAGAGAGAAAGAGAGAGGAGGGAGCTTCCAAGAAGAAAGAAACAGGTTGGAACGGAGAGTGGTTAAGATCAAGTACGTGCGGCTTCACCGTAATCAGATAGACTCTAACAAATCATATTACGCCACGTCCTTCCTTATAAGGCATGCTACTGAGTGTCGTGGTTAACATGGAACTGGATGTGTCAGCGGTTTTTTAATTAATATTCTCCTCGAATTGCCTTACGACACGTGTCATACCTAGTTTAAATTAGTAGCTTTGCTATTGGATTAAGTTGTTAATGACTCCGTTTTGTAAAGACTTACGTCGGACATTGAAATTTGAAAGGTGATTAGATTGGGCTTTGATGGGCCCGTTCCCCTATGGAGTTTGGTAAAGACGCGCTTGGCTTTGAGCGTGAGTGTTTGATTATGAGAAACAGAAAAGAAAGAGAAGTGTGACCTGGACGAAGTAAAACCAAAACATTAACAAATCTGCCTGGCCCAATAGAAAATTAGCTGCATTATCTACTGCTCTGAGATTTATTCATTCTTGTTCATGTTTCCCACTGTTTTCACTAAAATATGGTTTTCATTTTTACTTGAATTTTTATGTGCTTCAGCCAAAATACTAAACAGTGATTGTGCACCGTTAATATAGACAATTTAGCTAAGGAGTTGTTGACCTGTTCTTTTAATGATCGCTCAGATATCGATCACCCACCCAATTATATGACTAATCTAAAATTTAAGTCTGTACAAAATGAATAGAAGACAAGGTAAAACGATCACAACCTTTGTTTAATTAGTCGCTGTAGTATTCAGCGATTATAAATGACATTTATAAAATAATTGGACCAATGTCAATGACATAAATGTCATTTTTTCTACCATTTTTTTTAAGTTATAATTTAAGTCGCTCATTTTGTTCGATATGACCCAATAAAACAAGATTGTCTTGTAGATGCAATTTAGAGTCGGCCCTAAACTCATCTAAATTATATTTTTATCCAAAACTAAAGTGTTTGATCAAACAAAAGAAAATTATGTTTTAGATTTTATTAATATGATGAATTAATTGGATTTCGACACAAATGCTCCAATTTTAAAACAATTTGTAATACGTCATGTACAATTTAATAGTATAGTAGAACCTCCCTAAACTAAGCTCTATCTATAGAGTTTACTTTACTTGCTGCAGAACAAATCTCAAGCTTGCTTCTTAACTCCTCAAACATCTCTCGCTTCAACCTGCTTTTGCGTCTCACAATACTTCAATTGAATCACCTCTTCATTCACCAATTCTCTAAGAAAGTGAAAACGCACTCCAATGTGTTTGCATCTCTCATGAAAAATGGGATTCTTTGATAGCTTGATAGTCGAAGTATTGTCACATAGGATTGATATGCTTCCCCTTGTTTCGTGTCCCGATTCTTCAAGAACTTTAATGAACCAAATTACTTGACTAGCACAAACAGAGGCATCTACATACTCAGCCTCAGTAGTAGATAATGTAACAATGGGCTGTTTTTTCGACAACCATGCTATTGCTCCACCATCTAACAACAATACATATCCTGTTGTACTTTTCCTTCCCTCAGTGTCCCCAACAAAATCAATTTTGTGTACACCAACAGTTTACCAACTCCTTTCTTTTCATACTAGATTCTGAACTCCTTAGTTCCTTTCAAGTGTCTTAATACTTTCTTAGCAGCTTACAGATGCATCTTAGTAGGTTTGACATGAATCTGCTCAGAAAACTTACAACAAATTGTAGATCAGGTCTGGTTGTTGTGATGTACATGAGACTACCAATAATTCTTTTGTAGTAAGTCTCATCCACCATTTTCCTCCCTCATCTGAATCAATGTTGCTGCCTGGTACCATCGGACTGCTCGTCTCATAGTAGCTCTCCATCTCAAAACGTTTTAGTACTTCCAGAGCATATTTTGTCAAAGTCTGTCATTTCGAATGCCTTTTGCATTGATTCCTTGAAACTCCTTAGCATTGCGGTCGCATTTCCTTTATATATCAGGTCATCGACATATATACTCACAATCAGAATGTCACCTTGTTTATTTGTTTTAAGGAAGAGAGTCTCTTCATTTCATGACTTCCTGAATCCTTCTCTGATAAAATATTCTTCAATTCTGGTAAACCATGCTCTAGGTGCATGCTTCAACCCATACAAAGCTTTGTTCAGCTTGTATACTTTATCCTCTTATCCCTTTTTCTCATAACATTTTGGTTGTTGAATGTAAATATCCTCCTGCAAAACTCCATACAGGAAAGCAGATTTTACATCAAGCTGAAAAATATCCAATCCTCGTTGAGCTGCAGTTGCTAAAATCTTCCTAATTGTATTCATTCTAGCAACTGGTGCATACACTTCTGTGTAATCAATACCATGCTCTTGAGAGTACCCCTTTGCAACCAAACATGCCTTGAACTTGTTAACCTCTCCATGTTCATTTAGTTTAGTCTTGTAAATCCATCTTACTCTTATGCACTTTGCTTTCTCTGGTAAGCTCGTTAGTCTCCAAGTCCCATTTTGATGATCAATTTTATTTCATCATCCATAGCATTTCTCCACTTCTGGCTTTTCCTTGCTTCCTCAAAAGCCAGAGGTCTGCGACGTTTATCTCCACCAAGTACACCTCATATTCTTCTTCTTCTTCTCTGAGATTTTCTGTGACATAGTCTCTTAAGTATCGTGGGGGCCTACTAGTTCTCGTCCTTCTGGTTGTGACAGGATCAGTGACTTGTTTTGTCTCTCCATTCGGTTCAGGCTGAGTATCCTCCTGAACATCTTCCACAACACCTTCATCTACCTCATTTGTGTGAACTTTCGCTGTCTCACTATCCTCCCAAATCGCATCATCATCAGACCAAGACATCTCAGTATTAACATGATCATCCTCCCAGGTCCATGCTTTTGTTTCCTCAAAGACTACATCCTTGCTTATCATGACATTCTTTGTACTTGGGTTGTACATTTTGTATCCTTTTGAATTTTTAGAAAAACCAACAAAGATCCCCACTGTAATTTTGTCATCTAACTTTCCTCTTTTCTCATCTGAGATATGAACATGTCCAACACTTCCCCATACATGAAAATGTGCAACACTTGGCTTCACACCACTCCATGCTTCTTGTGGTGTCATATTCTTCACCGAGATAGTTGGACATCTGTTAAGAACATAAAAAGTCCATAGAAAAGCATTTGGCCATAACAATTTTGGTACATTATCGCTGACAACATAGATCGTACCATGTTAATAATTGTCTGATTCTTCCTTTCAGCATTCCCATTCTGTTGCGGGGTGTACGCAGTGGTCAATTGTCTCACAATCCCATGTTTTACAGAAATCAGATAGCTCATTTGATGTGTACTCTCCTCCCAGTTTGTTTTTTATGCCTTGAGTTTCTTCCCAGTCCTAGTTTCTACCTTACTCTTAAACTGTTTGAAAAAACTGAAAGCTTCTGATTTCTCTTTAAGAAGATATGCCCATAATTTTTTGTTGTAGTGATCAATAAAATACAACACATACCTCTTTCCACTAGTAGATGTTGGTGTTATTGGGCCACATATATCTGAATGTACAAGCTCCAACTCCTCCTTACCTCTCCATGTACTCTTTATCAGATTGGCTTTTCTTGGTTGCTTTCCCACTAGGTAATCCGATCAAGTAAAGCTTTGTGACTTCAGCTTTGGAATTGTTGCAGCGTTTGCATTCCTCTATGACTCAAGTAACCATATCTCTCATACCATAGTCTAGCTTCACTTTCTGAAGTTGTCTGAAGACATTTTTCTTCATCTGGTCTCTTCTCGTCTTCAGTCTGATCAAACAACATAAACACTCTGTTGATGCTCATCATATTTTCTGTGACTAACCCTTTTTCATCATAAAATAGCTTACATTCCTTTCTTTATTATGATTGTGAGTCCTCTTTCTTGCAGCTGGCCAATGCTCAACATATTGTTTTTTAGATCATGAACATAGTACAACTCGCTTATGTTGTAAGTTACTCCTCGCAACACTAGTTTAATGTTTCCTTTTCCAATCACTTCCATCCGTTTGTTGTTTCCAAGCTTGACTGAATGTCTGAAAGTTTCATCAATATTAGAGAACAGATCATTGTCTCCACTCATGTGGCTTGAGCAACCTGAATCTAGAAACCAAGCTCTTCTCCTTAAGCTTTCTTTTCCACCAATATAAGTCATCAACAATTGCTCAACATCATATTCAAAATCTCTAATACTTTCTTCTGTCATTGCTATTAACATAACTTCTTCAGTTTCCACCGAGTTTCCATAATTCACTTCATCCCACAGTGGACACTCATTTTTGTAGTGTCCTAAAGACGACATTTGTAACATTCAATGTTACTTTTGTCTGAGGAATTTCTCCCTTTACCATGTCCTCTTCCTCTACTACTTTCGCCTCTTCCTCTCTCTTGTGTTATGCTTAACACTTGTCCATATGCCATTTCAACTCTCTTGAACTTCTGTTCATGAACCATAAGTGAACTCTGTAGCTCATCCAATGAGATACTCTCAATGTCTTTCGATTCTTCAATCGAACCACCATATATATAAACCTCTCACTCAACATTTTGAGTATTTTCTCCACCACTTTAGTGTTAGTCATCACTTATCCATTGCTCCTCATCTGGTTTGTAATGGCCAACATTCGGATATAATACTCTTCGATTTTTTCAGACTCTCTCATCTTGAATAAATCAAAATTCCTTCTCAATTTTTGCAACATAGACTTCTTCACTCTTGTGTTTCCTCCAAATTTTCTCTTCATTGATTCCCAGATTATCTTGGATGTGCTTCTGTCCAATATCTGCTCACAAGTTACTCTGTCAATTGATTGATAGAGGTAATGCTTTACCTTGTGATCGAGAGTTTTGGCATTGTCTAGCTTTTCTCTCTGCTCCTTCATGAGAATGTAGGTGGCTCTTCAAAACCCCGTTCCAACAAGCTCCACAACCCTCGAGCTCAGAAGAAATTTTCATCACTTCACTCCAGTGATCCCAATGCTCATCGAAACTGGGCAATTTCATCTTCTCTTCACCCATTGAAGCTTCTTCTTTTCTCTCACAGTCTCAGGATCAAATTTTTGGCAGCTCTGATACCAATTTGAAAGTGTATTTAGTGCTTAGACAAAATCGATTTTGAAAACATACTTCTCTTATTGATAAATACATAGCTTATAAAGCATTACAAACCTCCTACAAACTCTGAAAACCTAATATACACATTCTCAAATCTCCACAAGAATCAGTCGTAACACAAGACTCTTTTTTACTTCGATTATGACTCTAACCAAAGACACTAATCAAACAAATCAATTCTTTATTTCCGGTCTGATTTGTTCCAACAATATTAAGTGATGTTTTAGGGAAAAAAATTATTTCAAATTATTTGATGTTTTCATTTTTTAATAAAATTAATTGTATTTTTATATGTTTTTATTATATATATATTATGTAGATTAATTTTTAATTGGTTGAAAAATTATTAAAGATTTTTAAAATAACATTTTTTGTTGAAAAAATCAAAAATTAAATAATTTTTAATATATGTGTAAGAATCTTATAAATATATATTATAAAGCAGATGAGAAATAAATGAATAGGAAAGTATAGTTTTAGCGTAGTTTTGATATTATTAATTTAGAGGCATGTGAATTATTTAATTGGTGTACCATAGTAAAACAAACGCACTTTGACTTTACATATGAGTCTCCATGCTGACTCGTTCAATAAGACAATAACTACACTTGATGCGTAGAAAAATGTTAGAGATAATCACATTAAATTAATCTTAGTGGACCAGCTTTCAACTGGTCCAATTCATGTAATGGTTTCTATAATATGTGTCTTATTTAATACGATATCCTGGGTATAGCTTCATCTTGTTATGGCAAGAGGCTTACCAGCTGCACCGATTTTAGTGCAACAAATCAAACATGACAACAAAGAGTTGTACTGCGTCATCATGTTCATGTCTTCACTTAAAATTTGTTATATTGATCGATTCATTGTTATAGAACCATATTAACCGAAACAAATATAGTAAACTAATTAAGTCGTTTTGATTTAATGGTTTTTGTTTGAGAATGAATTATCATGTTGGTCTATATTAGAAATCAATTTTTCTTAAATACGAGATTACTAATCATTTATATTTAGGTAAGAGTTTTTATATCGTTTTTTCGGATTGGATTATGAGGTTCGGCTCGGAAACTCGTAGTTAATATAACATTTTTGGTAACTTAGAAAGATTATAGGCTTATTAAAACCATTCGTACCCGCGTGAGTTTCGGATGATCCGAATCGGCTACGGTCAGATGACTTGCACCAAAATCAATTGCGCTAAATCGTTTTTTTGTTTTTTGGTAAGGTGCAAAAAAGGTGACGCTACTTATTTTTGTTGTTGTTCCTCCAGAATTGCTTTTCTTTTGAAAAACAAAAAACCATTAAAAACGAACAAAAAAAAAGAAGAAGAGCCATCCTCTGATCAGATCTACACTTCTCCTCGCACCAAAATTTTGTCAGGTTTATTGTTCGTAACATTTTCGCGAATTCAAAATGGATTTCATGAAGGTCTTCGATCAAACGGTTCGAGAGATGTGGGTTTGCCGTTTCCGTTATCTATTCTTCTTCGATCTCGTCGCAATATATGAACAATTTCGATCCAAAACCGTTTATATTTGAATCTGTATGTCTCGATTTATCTCGATTAGTTTTCAATTACAGAAAGAGAGAGGTGAATCTGAAAGTTTTGAAGGTCCCTGAGATGGAGCAGAAGGTGAATTCATTTGATTCGTATCCATTTGTTCAAAGTGTTCGCATCTTTGCTTGATTGATAGGCAAAATAATCCAGAAATTCCTTCAGTTTTAGCTATTGCACGACAAGGAAATCTTGCTAGATCGGAAATAGACACTAATTCTGAACAGTTGAGCTGGATTTGTGATGTCACTGTGTTCGTAGGGCCGAGTGTGCTTATACTTGTTATTTTCTGATTCTGTACCCGAGATTGTTCCCATCTCTTGGGACTTAGAAATCTCGACTTCTTAGCCAATTGATATGCAAGTTAAGCTTGACCCTTGAATTGATATATGTTTCCTAAATTTTAAGATGGCGGCAATGAATTGTCTCCTAGTTTCCGGGATTTTCAGATTGAACATATGTTCTAATTTAGTTTTTCATCTCGAGTTCTATTATAATTTTTATAATTATATGGCTATCTTTAGTACAGGTATTGGATGCTACAGATAATGAGCCTTGGGGTCCGCATGGTACTGCATTGGCAGAGATAGCACAGGCCACCAAGAAATTGTAATCTCTACATTTACTTTCTTTCTCATTCACTTTAATACCGGATTCCACTTGGAAAGAACTTTGAGTTATAATGTTTAACATGTACGTCTGAATATGTTTAGCTCCGAGTGCCAGATGGTTATGAGTGTTTTGTGGACTAGACTGGGTGAGACAGGAAAGGATTGGCGATATGTCTACAAGGTGAGAATCCTCTTGACGTTTTCCTGCTGTATTTGGATGTTTACAGTTTATAGTTTTGGTGTAACCCAAAGTTGTTTTTCTACCAGGCATTGGCTGTTATCGATTATCTGATTTCAAATGGGTCAGAACGAGCGGTTGATGAGATTATTGAGCATACTTACCAAATATCTGTCAGTATATATCTCTTACACATTGATGAGTCGTTCTCTCGCGGTGGAGATTGTGGCTTTTTAACTGACATGATATTTGTTTTGTGATTTGTCATCTATATAGTCACTCACGAGTTTTGAGTACGTTGAACCAAACGGAAAAGATGTGGGAATTAACGTGAGAAAGAAAGCGGAAAACATAGTCGCTCTCTTGAATAATAAAGAGAAAATCACAGAAATCAGAGACAAAGCAGTAGCAAATCGTAACAAGTTAGTTTTTATACATGTGATGATAAGTTGTTTGCCTGTTCTTTATATGTTGCCTTTGAACTGTTTTTCTGCCTCCAATTAGGTATGTTGGTCTGTCATCAACGGGAATAACATATAAGTCTGGTTCAGCTTCATTTGGTAGTAGCTTTCAAAGTGGTTCAAGCAATTATGATAGTTACAAGGACAGGGATTCCAGGGAAGACAAAAATGACTACGAGTCCTTTCAAAGGTCAAGACGCACTGTAAAAATTGAGGAGCAAGGCTTCACTTCAAAGAAGATTTTTTCACGCTATGGCAGGTTTATGTCAACCCCATTCATATTCTGATTTTTTATTCATTACAGATTTTGGATAGGTTTCATTTTAGGAGATTTTAACCATTTGAAGCTGCTTGTTTGGTTTTATCTTCTTGTTTTGTTTCTGTTGCTGTTTTTGACTCATTTTGTGTGTGTGTGTGTGTTTTATGATAATCTTGCATTTTTGCTCAGTTGATTTCAATTATGAATGGCAGCACGGACCATGATAATCTATCCAGTGGAAAAAAATCAAACGACTCTGCCAAATATGTATCTGCAGCTCCTTCAAACAACGATGATGATTTTGATGATTTTGATCCACGTGGAACTTCCAGCAATAGTATGTTTCTTTCTACAACTGCTGAGTTTGGAGATTTTTCAACATTCATTAGAATAAAATTTGGTTTAGTTTCTTTCTACAACTGCTGAGTTTGGAGAATGTTCATCATTCTTTGGTATAAAAGCTGGTTTATTTTATGTATAGACGTATGAGCATATCTTATATGTATGGTTTTTCTTTTTGGCAGAACCATCCACAGGCAGTGCCCAGCAAGTGGACCTTTTTGGAGGAGATCTGATTGGTGACCTCATGGATTCTGGACCAACAGAAACATCTTCCACCGACAAATTTCAAGAGACAGACTTGTTTGCTGATGCAACTTTTGTATCAGCCTCAGCTCAGGGAACAGAATTTGGGTCACAGACACAGGTAGGTGACTTCTTTTATGGAGCTAGAATACTGCATTTAACAATGGAAATTTCCCTTATTCTGTGTCCAGTCATGTGATGTAATTTCGCACTGCTCATCAAACACGGTTGATTTTCGCTGTTGTTGTTGTTGTTACACCTCACAGTGACTCGTTCTGTTGAATTGTGACTGATGTGTTATCCAAATGTATTTTTCTGTTTCCACAGAAAGGAGTTGATCTTTTCTCTGCGTCTAAACCTTCTGTCACAGCTCGTCCAGCTCCTCCAACGGTTGATCTTTTTGCATCCCCTGAATCAGTTGCACCCCCAGAAGCCACGATTCCTAAACCTGGGTCTATGTCTACTCAGAACATTGTTGACCCATTTGCTGCAGTTCCTATGGATAGTTTTGATGGATCTGATCCTTTTGGTGCCTTCACTTCTCATTCGGCTTCAGTATCTACAGGTCCACAGACTCCAGTTGTACATGGGAGTGCATTAAACTCCACAAGCCCACTATCTTTGGCAGACTTAAAACCACAACAGTTGCAAAAGAAGGATCCTTTCCAGGTGAAATCTGGAATTTGGGCGGACTCACTGAGCCGTGGGCTGATTGATCTCAATATAACTGCTCGTAAGTCAAAGCCTCCTCCTTATGTTTCTCATCAGATTAGCTTCTTTATTAAATTATATGTGATCACGAACTATAAAAGAGTTTAGTTTGTTTTCTCATGAACCAAATAAACGTAGATCAAACGCAGTAGGAAGGTTGATCAATTACATTAGACACTATAACAGTCACAAAAATTTGTTCAGAGAGTTCTAATCTTTCGAACTGTGTCAAGTGAAACAAAGAGTCCGGTTTTGCTTTCCATGTGCCATCTCAGTCCTGACTATCCCTTTTATTGTTCCACTGTTATCAGCCAAAAAAGCTTCTCTAGCTGATGTGGGCGTCGTGGGTGATTTGGGCAATGATGAAGGTAACAAAACATCTGCTGCTACGTACTACTCCGGATGGTCCATGGGTGCAGGATCTGGGCTTGGTAAAACTGGAGTATACAGTGCACAACAGCAGCAACAACAAACACCTGAAATCTCGGATGATTTCTTTTCCAGCCTCAGTAACCAAAGTTACCAATCTGGACTTTATAAGCAGTGACTTCGTATGGAAATTGGTGTTTCAGAAGAAAACGCATATCAGGTTTAATTCAACATTCAATACTGAAATTCGAAGTTTCTCTTTTCTTAATGAGTTTGTTGGTCCTTGCACTTCATTCATGGGACAATCTAGTCGGTGGCTGATGTGCCATTGTTGTTGTGGCATTTATTTGGGTTTAATGAGAGAATTGTCTTTATGGTTTTTTTAATCAGAGAGTAATATTATCATTGGTTTAAATTTTGTTTTGTTCGTAGAACGAACTACTACTGTATACTGCTGTATTTCTTCCATCTCTACCAAGAATTTATCGTGTGGGATTCTTAATCAAAACAGTCTCCAATTTTCTTTTCATGATTATAATAAAAATTGTAGAGTAACATTGACCACGTTTGTCATTGTTAATGATTATGTTTACGCCAATCTCATCTTTACACAATATTGTGAATCTTATCTACAAAGAAACGGAGTCGTTGAGACTTGAGACCAATAAAAACAAAACAACACGACACAAAACTCAAAAATGTCATCTTTCCACTGGTTCTCCACAAACCTCACTGTTGTCGTCTTCTTCTGCTCGAGCTTAGTTTTGCCCTCACATGGAAGCTCAGAAGAAGCCACAGTCGTTGGATACGGCTACATCGTTAAATCAGTGGCCGTTGACTCCAACTTGAAGGTTTTGACGGCGAATCTTGATCTGATAAAACCGTCGTCCGTTTATGGACCAGATGTGAAAACTCTTAGTCTTCATGTCAGGTCCATTACAATCTTCTCACTCTTGTTGAATCTCCGGGTAATTCTAGTTTGGCTATTATTGTATTCTGAAGTTACTAATTAATTTCAAATATGCGACTAAGTTTTGGAAATTTTCTGTATATATTTGTAGCTTGGAGACAAGTGAGCGTTTGAGAATCAGAGTCACAGATTCTACTCCACAAAGATGGGAGATACTGGAACCTGTTATTCCTCGCGCCTGAAACCACTCTCCTCGCCGTTTCTTAATGGAAGAAGACGGAGGAAACTCGTCGGAGAACAATTTCCTTGCAGATCCCATCATCGGACATAGTTTTCACTCTCCACAAAACTACGCCGTTTGGTTTCTCCATCTCTCGTCGGTCTTTTGGCGATAGCCTTTTCGACACATCGCCGGATCCATCGGATCCAGATACTTTTTTCATCTTTAAAGATCAATTCCTTCAATTATCTTCGGCGTTACCGGAAAACAGATCGAATTTGTACGGTCTCGGAGAGCACACGAAGCGATAGTTTGTTATAGGAATTGGCACGTGATTAACTTGAAAAAGCGTGATGTTCTTGTGTTGCTTGCTGATCAAGTTATTCTGTTACGATTCACTAAATAGATTTTTTCTTTTTTTATCTTGTTTCCTATTTTTATGAGGTTAAGTTTTCATCTCTTATAAAGGCTCTTGTCTTTGTGTTTTCATTCTTTACCGAATTATTTAACATCTTTGTTTACATTTATTTAAGTTTCTCTTAAGTTTCGTGTTGATGCTTGTGAGTTTTGCGAACCTTAGCTCCTTGCGTGTTTTGCTTCGTTGATCTATCAATAAATCGTATTTTTTTCTTCTTAAGTCTCGTTTCCTTGTTTTATAAGCTATAATTCTGTTTTTCTACATTAAAGGTATCAGAGCCACTCTTTCCTCAGATTAAGTCATGGTTCAAACTCCGAACACTAAGGAGACAAAACAAGTTGTGGAATTAACTATGGAAGAATGAATAGCTTCCATGGAAAAATTGTTACGTGTACAAGGATAAGTGTTCATGGCTCAAGGCGAGCGTTTAGCAAATCAAGACAAAAAATTGGCTTCTCAAGAGGGTCGTACTGCGGATAGTATCACCAAGAATTTTGCGGAGATCTTGGAGGTGTTTAAACATGCTCTTCCTGCTCTTTCGGCACCACCGGTGTCGTCTTCTCGAACTGTAGAAACATAGCAGACTGCAAGTTTTAACGTTGTTCCTCTTAATTCTTGTAATCCCCTGATTGTTGCTCCGGTTAACGATATCGCTCTAGCTCCTCTTACCGGACCTTATGCTTGTGTAACTATGTTAAGAATGGTGGAATTTCCACGGTTTGATGGGGAAGATACACGAGACTAGATTTTTAAGGTTGAAGAATTTTTTGAGGTGGACCAAACACCGGAAAATCTGAAAGTCTGATTAGCTTCTAGTCACTTCTTTGGACAAGCTGCGACTTGACATCGTAGTTTTATACAGTCTAATGTTGGTTCTGGTGTTTTAAACAATTGGAATGCTTACAAGATCATCTTGGTTGAAAGGTTTGAGGATGTGATTGGTGATCCTATAGTTGAGTAAAAAAACCTTCGTGAAACTAATGGAATTGTCGATTATCACATCAAGTTCGATGTCGTTAAGTTAAAGGTTAATTTCCGTGAACAACATTTGGTAAGTATTTACTTGGCTGGTCTTCGTAATGACACACAGATACATGTAAGGATGTTCCAACCTCAATCCATACGACAATGCCTCTTGTTAGGACGCTTGTTTGAACAAGCTACACCTCCATCACGAGCATCTCAGTCTTGGACTAATTCAAGGAGGTCATCTCAATTCGGACATGAGAAGGTACTTGTGAGTTATAAGAAGGATCACGAAGTAAAATCTGAGAGTTCCTTTATTCTAAGAAAAAGGAAAGGAGAAGGTTGTAAGGTTTCGACCAACATTTTCGGCAAAGTTTATGAGTAAACGACTCGCTAAGGGACTTTGTTATTTCTATGATGAAAAGTACACGCCTTACCACTATCTTGTTCACAAAAGCATAATTGTTCAACGTATGAGTCTGATACTGCGGATACTGACACTGAAGGAGAGAGTTCGACAACCATAAAAAAATTGGTAGAAGAGCTAACGATTTAGGTTAGTGCGGTCACGGGTGTTATGGATTTTCGAACTATGAAAGTAAAAGGAGTTCACAGCAATAAGGTACCATTTGTGTTAATTGATTTTGGATCAACTCACAATTTTATTGATCCAAAAGCAACAAAAATGTTAAATTGTGATATAATCTCGATGGGAGGAGCAACGTAGCCGACGTAAGTAGATTACCGGTTCAAGGAAAAATTAGTAACTTTAAGTGGAGTTATTAACACCACACATTTGAGACTGATTTTATGTTAATTCATTTGGGAGACTGTGATGTTGTCATGGGAGTTTAATGGTTATGTACTCTTGGGGAAATTGGGTGGAACTTTACAACTTTTACGAATGTGGTTTCAATTGGATGGCAAACAAGGGGTGTTACATGGTCTGAGACAAGGTTCTCTCAAGGAAGTTAAGTTTCTTAAAGACACTAAGAAACGTGAAGAGTATGCTCTATATGCAATAGTTTATGCACAAGAGTTGTCTGCTAATTGCAGCATGTTATCATTCGCTATTGATACCAATGAAACGGAACAACGAGAAAATGAAAATATGACAAAAGTGCTTGCTAAGTTTCAAGAGATATTTATTGAATCAAAGGGGTTACCGCCATCTCGTGGTATCCATGATCACATGATTCCTTTGGTGGAAGGCGCCAATCCGGTTAATCAATGACCGTATCGATATGCACTTTATCAAAAGGACGAGATTGATAAAATGGTGGAAGAAATGTTAGGCAATGATATAATTCAACCTAGTTGCAGTCTGTTTGCTTCACTTGTGGTCCTTGTGAAGAAAAAGGAGGGCAACTGAAGATTATGTGTGGACTATAGATGTGTGAATAATTTGACAATCAAGAATCGGTTTCCAATTCCTTTGATTGAAGATCTTATGGATGAATTAGGTGGTGCTTGTTGGTTTTCTAAGACTGATTTAAGAGCTGGTTATTATCAAGTACGGATGCATCCTCAAGATATTCACAAGACAGCGTTAAAGACTCATATCAAACACTTGAATATTTGGTTATGCCCTTTGGTTTAACTAACGCTCCAACAACATGCTTGCCAAGTGGGAGTTAGCTGTCAAGAAAGTTTAGTATTTGGGACATTACATAGAAGGAAATGATGTCTTTACAGACCCTAAAAAAATTAAGGCAGTTCAATCTTGGCTGCAGCCGAAAACAGTGAAGGACTTATGAGGATTCTTGGGTCTTGCAGGTTATTACCAACTATTTGTTCGTAATTTTGGTTCTATCGCTAGTCCATTGAAAACATTAACTAAGAGGGAAGCCTTTGAATGGAATGAAGTATCTCAATCTGCATTTGATCATTTGAAAACAACTTTGTGGGAAGCATCAGTATTAGCTTTACCTTTGTTTGATCAACCTTTTGTGGTAGAAACTGATGTTTGCGGTCACATAATTGGTGCATTTTTGATGCAGAATATGGGAATTTGGATGAAGCTGAAGCTACATGGTAATTTTATTTTGATTTGCAGAAGAATTTTCCTTCATTTGCTCCTTGAGGAAAAGGTTCTTCAAACCAGGGGGATTTGTTATAGGAATTGGCACGTGATTAACTTGAAGACACATGATGTTCTTGTGTTGCTTGGTGATCAAGTTATTGTGTTACGATTCACTAAATAGATCTTATCCTTTTATCTTGTTTCCTATTTTTACTAGGTTAAGTTTTCATCTCTTATAAAGGCTCTTGTCTTTTTCTTTTCATTCTTTACCGAATTATTTGACATCTTTGTGTACATTTTCTTAAGTCTCTCTTAAGTATCATGTTGTTACTTATGAGTTTTCCGAACCTTAGCTCCTTGCGTGTGTTGCTTCGTTGATCTATCAATAAATCGATCATTCTTCCTCTCAGTCTCGCTTCCTTGTTTTATAAGCTTCAACTCTGTTTTTCTACATTATCGTTCAAGCTAATTTCTGGTGACACCATGACTTTATGGAACGCTAATATTGCTAGTGAGAATTTATGGATCACACCCTTTTTACATGGATGTAAGAAAGTTAAATGGCCACGATAAAACGGGGATGACTCACGACGTTCTATTGATGAATAGCAACGGAATAGACATGAATTATGAAGGACATCGGATTATTCACAATGTGATTGAAGGCATCATTGATCTCTATGTTTTCGCTAGACCATCGCCAAAGATGGTGATTAATCAATACACTAAGCTTATTGGAAAACCTACTCCTATGCCTTACTGGTCATTTGTTAAGAGAATTTACTCTGTGCATTTTATTTACATAGTTTAAAGTTAGTCCATAGCATTACACTTGTTTGTGGGCATTTAGATGTGTTGTTTTGTTTTGATTCATGTGAAGGATTTCACTAATATACGCATGGATACAAGAATGTATCAGACCTTGAATTTGTAGTTGATGGATATGCAAAAGTTGGAATATCTCTTGAGGTTATGTGGACAGACATTGACTACATGGATGGCTACAAAGACTTCACTTTGTCTCCCATGAATTTCCCGGAGGATAAAACAAAATATTTTGCGGATGGACTTCACAGGTCAAAAATACGTGGTGATCTTGGATCCTGGTAACACCCATACACTATTTATAAACTCTTTAACAAATTGATTGAAGAATTGAAAATTCCGGTTTTACTTGTAGGTATTGGCATGAATAGCTCTTATGGAACATATACTAGAGAAATGGAAGCATATATCTTCATTAAACAAGATGGTAGGCCTTATCTCGGTGAGGTTTAGCATGAGAAAGTATACTTCCCTGACTTCTTAAATCCAGCTACTGCAACTTTCTGGAGCAACGAAATTAACATGTTCCAACACATTCTCTATGTAGATGGGTCTGTGGATTGACATGAATGAGTTGTCAAATTTTATAACTTCACCTATGTTCCATGGATCTTCACTCGATGATCCTCCTTACAAGATCAATAATTTTGGAGGAAAAGCGTCGATAAACAATAAGATAGTGCCCGCAACATCTATCCATTTTGGAAATGTTAGGGAATACAATGCGCATAACTTGTATGGCCTCTTGGAGATAAAGCCACTCACCAAGATCTGGCGGATCTAACAGGAAAGAAACCATTTGTTTTGTCAAGATCCATGTTTGTAAGCTCTGGGAAATACACGGCTCACTTGACCGGCGATAATGCTGCAAAATGGGAAGATTTGGCCTACTTAATTCCCGGAATTCTCAACTTTGGACTGTTTGGGATACCAATGGTTGAAGCTGACATATGCGGTTTCTCAT
Source organism: Lepidium sativum (assembly GCA_023374145.1). Taxonomy (NCBI): domain Eukaryota; kingdom Viridiplantae; phylum Streptophyta; class Magnoliopsida; order Brassicales; family Brassicaceae; genus Lepidium; species Lepidium sativum. The sequence goes on from JAKUCM010001628.1 coordinate 62,276, forward strand.
ATGATACCACCAAAGAATTATGTCATCGATGGGGCTTAAACTTGAGATATTATCCTGAGTTCATGATCAAACTTTGGTTCTTAAATTATCAGTTTGGAGCTTTCTACCCTTTTGCTAGAGACTATTCGTCCCTTAGTACAGCTAGACAAGAACTATACCTCTGGGATTCAGTTGCTTCCTCTGCAAGAAAAGTTCTCGGCCTCCGTATGAGACTGCTCCCACATCTCTACACACTGATGTATGAGGCTTATGTCAGCGGCATACCTATTGCGCGACTGCTCTTCTTCTCATTCGCTCAAGACACTAAAACCTATGAGATCAATTCACAATTCTTGATCAGTAAAAGCATAATGATTTCTCTGGTGTTGGAGCAAGGGAAGGTGACCGTGGATGAATATTTTCCTGTCGGGAACTGGTTCGATCTTTTTAACTATTCTTTGCCATTGGTGGAGATTCCAGCAAATACGTAAGACTTGATACTCCCTCTGATCACGTCAACGTTCATGTTCGAGGAGGTAATAACATATATTTTGATAACCAGTTTTGATAAAAAAAGTTGAGCTAGAACCAAATTTGTTTTAACTTTGTGAACATGTAGCATTGTGGCTGCAAGGAGTTGCAATGACAACTAGAGACGCCATAACGACACTGTTTCAGCTTCTAGTCGTAGCCAGCCATCTTCGGCAAACTCTTTCTCGATGACACATAAAACGTGACCGTGAAATCCATGGTACTGAGATCAGAAGTAACGAACCTAGAGTACCCATCAAGAATGAAATGGACCATTGGGAAAGTGAGATTTGTTGGATTCGAGAACATGGGGAATGTTAAAACGTATGAAGTTAGAAAAGACGAGATATTGAGGAATCCGACAATATCTCTTCCTAAGAAAGTTGTAGACGAAGATGATCTGAGGTTCTTAGTGTAGAGGTTTTCTAGACTGCCGTTTCTTGTTGGGAAGAAGTTCGAGATGAGATTGAAATTGACTTGAAGAAAGCATTAAACCCAATAATGATGATGATACATTACATTGTGGATGTATACTAAATTAGGTGTAAAATAGTGATAAATAAAAAGTGTGCATATTTAAACCGTTCTTGGTTCCATATTCGCTATTATTGGTCTATGATCTAAACCAATCATTTCCAAATATGAGACTTTAGATTGACTTAAAACTAGTGTCAATTAGCATTAGCATAAGGTTTGTCCAATTTACATCGGACCATGTAATTGTGCCTCCATGTGTGTTGCCCACAAAAGAGGAAATTCTATTAATCTACAATTATTAATCATATTATTAAAAAGAACAAAAGAATATGCATTTTTGAGTGAATTACTTTTTTCATAATTTTTGGCCAACTCATTAAAATTTCTAATTAAAAACCCAAGGTCACCTCTATTTCTGCCATAATATTATTTTAAACTTATGCACACTTTTTATTTATCACTATTGTACACCTAATTTAGTATACATCCACAATGTAATGTATCATTATCATTATTGGGTTTAATGCTTTCTTCAAGTCAATTTCGATCTCATCTCGAACTTCTTCCCAACAAGCAATGACAGTCTAGAAAACCTCTACACTGAGAAACCTCGGATCATCATCGTCTACAACTTTCTTAGGAAGATATATTATTGGATTCCTCAATCTCTCGCCTTTTCTAACTTTGTACGTTTTAATATTCTCCACGTTCTCGAATCCAACACTCACATAACACTTTAAGGTGAAAAGCATCAACATATCATTTGTAGAGATCTCTGGAGTTTCTTACCAATTATATCATGCATATAAAAAGGAGGAAATGTTTTGGAAGCAGAAAAGTAAGAACAAATGGTTAAAAGAAGGTGATAATAAACAATTTTGTTTTGAAAAATGATGGATTGGTAAACATGGGTTAGTGGAGGCTGTATCGAGAGGCTGAAAACAGACAACAAGGATTAGTATTCCTAGATTGGTGGACAAAATTAAAAAATGTAGAGGAGAGATCTCTGGTTGGAGAAAATATATTATTCTATCTGGTAAGCAAAAAATATATTAACTTCACCGGAAGTTAGATCAATATAAGAACGACGACAACATATCATTTGTAGAGATCTCTGGAGTTTCTTACCAATTATATCATGCATATAAAAAGGAGGAAATGTTTTCGAAGCAGAAAAGTAAGAACAAATGGTTAAAAGAAGGTGATTATAATACTAATTTTTTTTCAGTGACAGATAAGAATTCGAAGGGGTTGACTAGACTCTAGTGATAATAATAAAAAATATTTTGACGAAATATTTACTTCAAATGTTTCTTCTTATTTTTGAGAGGCTCTTGAAGGTATTCCTACTTTGGTTTCTTTGGAAATGAAGGATTTCTTAATGTCTTCGGTTTCATAAGAAGAGGTTTGGAAAGTGCTGATTATGATGTACCTAGATAAGACACCAAATCGAGATGGGATAATTGGATTATTTTTCCTAAAGTTTTAGGAAATTATTAAGTCTGATTTGGTAAATTTAGTGAATGATTTTATGAGAATTAGGTATTTTCATCCAAGACTAAATGAGAAAAATGTTTGTTTAATTCCTAAGAAGGAGAAACAATCACTAATCTAAGACTTCAGGCCAATAAGCCTTTGTAATGTGGGCTACAAAGTTATCTCTCACGTATTTTGTCAAAGATTTTGAAGAAATATCTCAGAAACTTGGTATTTGAAAACCCAATCAGCTTTTGTTTCAGGGACGCTTATATCATATAATATTTTGATAGCACATTAAATGTTCCATGCATTACATACAAATAAATTTTGTAGAGGATCTTATATGGCGATCAAAACGGATTTGAGTAAGGCTTATGATAAAGTCGAGTAGAATTTTATTGAACAACTTATAAGGAAAATGGGTTTTCGCGAATCGTGGATACAATGTATAATGTGTTGTATTAGATCTGTGAGTTATTTTTGTTAATTAACAGACAACAAAGAGATAATTTGGTTCCCCATCCGAGATTAAGACAAGGTGATCCTTTATTGCTTTATATTTTTAATTTGTGCACAAATGTTCTTATCAATAATCTAAGGAAGGCGAAAAATAGTAAGACATCGATGGTTTGTGAATTGCAAGAGGATGCCTTGCAGTTTCTCATCTTCTTTTTCCGGATGATTCTTTTTTTACAAAGCCAATGTTGCTCATACTGGAACTATTTTGAGAGTTATTGTCTGAGAACACCCCTTCGATCACAAACAAATCTCAAAACCCAGCCAAAAAATAGACTGGATTTAAAAAAAAAAAAAAATTGAATAAATGGTAAATTGACCAATTTACCCCCGCGAAATTCTCATAAACCAGAGGAAATTCGCGTAAACCGGGTCCAAATCAATTAAACCGGACCGAAATCAATTTAACCCGATCCAAACCCTAAAACCCGACTCAAACCCTAAAACCCGACCCAAACCCATCGACCCGCCCAAATTGACCCGCCCAAATCGACCCCACTAAACCCTAATTCCCGAATTCAACTCCTCCCACTCTCCCTCTTATTTTTCGCGATCGATTTCCTCTCTATCTCTCACAAACCTCCAAAAATTTCAAACTCCCATTTGATTTTTTGGCAAACTAGTTGAACCTCGTACAACTTCCCAAATTTTTCGGCAAACTCCCTTTGATTTCACTAGTATCTCAACCAAACTTATCTCCAATCGAAGGTAAACCAAACTCATCTCCAATTTTTGCTCTTCCCATATGCTTTAATCCATTTGGGTGTTGGTTTCTGGTGTGGAGTGTAAAAATTGGAAGAGTTCATCTCGTTTCACATGCTTTTATCCATTTCATTTCGTTTTTTAGGACCGCTCACACGCTCTTGTAATGCAAAAATTGTGGAAGAGACCATTTCGTTTATAATTTGTGTACTTAAATATTGTACATAGTCCACAACCGATCAGTTCATCATGAATTGTACAAAGGAGAAACTCACATATATAGGATTGGGTTTTTTTGGTATATGAGTGTCATAACTAAAACTATATATCATCAATCATTTGCTCAATTAAATACACAAAAATTGATTAAGTTTTGTATAATGCCTTGCAGTGATGGCTAGAACAAGAGGAGGTTCGAGCACAGGAGGCAGTGGGAGAGGACACAATGAAGACGAACCGATGGATGACATATTCATCGAAGGCAGAACGGTAAGTATAACTAGTATAACTTGCTAGCTATACTGTATTTTTCGTAAAACTAGTAGAACTAGCAAGTTATACTGTGTCGTATAACTAGTATAACTTGCTAGTTATACTGTATTTTTTGTAAAACTAGTAGAACTAGCAAGTTATACTGTGTCGTAATACTAGTATAACTAGCTAGTTATACTATATTTTTCGTAAAACTAGTACAACTAGCTAGTTATACTATGTCGTAACTTTAGTAAAACTTGCTAGTTATACTATATTTTTTGTAAAACTAGTAAAACTATGTAGTTATATTGTGGCGTTGATTGCTGAAAATATGTTTGTGTGTTTCAGGATGAAGGACCGACTGCCCAGCTCCCTACCGGGATGTACTTCAATCCAACGGAGTACACCAAAAAGGTCAAGATCTCCACTCGTTGCTATGTGAAGCAGACGAAGGAGTTTTTCGAGGGGTTGCAGCCTCCACTGAGTGATGTGGAGAGGGCGTGGTTCGAGAACCACCCGCAGTTCGGGCATATATTCCACATGCCCATGGAGAAAAACCACATGGGCATGGGCATGTGGATGTTGCTTCTTAGAACCGCTCGGATGGAGACCAAACGTGAAGTTTGGTTTATTGTGAACGGGGTCCCGGTGCGGTATGGGCTTAGAGAGCATGCGCTGATCTCTGGGTTAAACTGTCGTATGTATGAGACGACAGAGTTTCGGGAAACTGCTGGAAGTACGGGGTTCAGGAGGAACTATCTGGGGCACTTCGGGAGGAGTGTCAGGAAAGAGGATGTGGAGGATATCCTTGTGAACTGGGGACCTCTTACACAGGACGACAAACGACTGAAGATGTTAGTCCTGTACTTCCTCTGCCATGTCATCCACTCACCGACCAAGGGCGGAACAGATGCAACGCCCATCGATAGCTTCCTATTGAGGACTGTGGATGATCTGGATTTCTGCTATAGGTTCCCTTGGGGCAGATGGACCTTCGAAAACATGCTCCACGAGATCGAGCATACGATGAACCATTTTGGAGGCACGATCTCGGGTACAACTTGGGCTATCCCTGGTTTCGTACTTCCTCTCGAGGTTAGTTTACATTTGTTAGTTTATGATATGTAATTATTGTGTGGTTTTCTGACATTTACGCATATGTTTGTGGTTGTAGTTATTGGCTTTTGAGTCAATACCGACGTTGTACCGTAATTGCCGAAAGGCAATTCCAGACGCATACCCAAGGTGTCCTCGGATGTGCAGGTCCCATTTCCAGCAAGCCAACATGAGAGGATATTTCTTCCCAACAATCAACAAACTCCTTGACAAAACCACGGTTAGTTAATGATTATGTAGTATATTCTGTAGTATAACTAGTATAACTTGCTAGTTATACTATATTTTCCGTAAAACTAGTACAACTAGCAAGTTATACTCTGTGATTTCTAATTTTTCTAATCAGAGTTAGTCGTTGATTGATTTGTTTTGCAGGAGAGTTTTAGTACCCTCTCTCCACACACGGATGAAGAGTGCAGTTTGCTGGCTGGAATGACCGAAGAGGAGGATGAGGGTACTCAAGCCTCCTCCTTCTGCTCCGACCCAAGCCCCAACTCCGCCTTCTGCTCCGAGACAAGCCATGCCTCCGCCTTCCGCTCCGAATCAAGCTGAGGTTGGTGATATGCTGAAGGCATTAACAGACGAGGTGGATCGGTTGAAGAGAAGGGTGACATTGCTGGAACAGGTATAACTAGTATAACTAAGTATAACTTGTATAACTCAAATAACCCGAATAACTTGTATAACTTGAATTACTGTTCAAATACAGGGTGCTGGTGGTGATAATGAACCCCAAGATGTACGTGATCAATCTACAACCGTTGATGCTCCACCCGTTGATGCTGCACCCGCTGTTAGCCACGTATAACTAGTATAACTAGTATAGCTTGTATAAAAAGTATAACTAGTATAACTAGTTTAACTTGCTTAATTGTTCAACTGTAGGCTGCTAGGACTCATGGAAGTATTAGGAATGTATATGTGCGAACAAGTAAACGCACAACGGGGTCCGACCTAAGTCCGGCAGTGACGAGGGCGAAGGTGAGGAATGTTTGAACTCATTTAAGTTAAAAACTTAATTTAGCATTTTCTGTTAAGCAATGTACAACTCATTTAAGTTAGAAACTCATTTTGCATTTTCTGTTTAATTTATTTAATGTTATGTTTATATTTTCAAACATCATTAAATGTTAAATTTTATGTTTATATGTCTCAAACATCATTAAGTCTAACATCACGCTAAATATTATTATGCTTAAAACAACATCAGTTCTACTAGTTATACAAGTTATACTAAAATAACTTGAATTTTGACAATCTTACAAAGGACCAAAATATTTTTCGACCCTCTCCACAAGCTTAACAACCACTGCATTTTGCTCCCACATCTCCTTCTTCAGCATCGCCACCTCCGCCTTGTAAAACTCTATCTTTTTCTCCATCTCCTGGATATCATATTTCAGATTCTCACACTCTCCTTGTATAGCTTGATCCCAACTTATTTTCCTGTGGAGACCATCGTTATGTCGGTGGAAACAACATCAGTTCTACTAGTTATACTAAACTAAACAACTTCAGTAGTCATAGTACAGAAGTAATACTAGTTATACTAGTTATACTAAACAGCATCGTTGTACCTTATACACTCGACATTTGAAATAGATCTTGTTCCGGGCATGTTCATTTGTTCTTTCCACGGTGATAGCTTCACCACAGGGACATTCATGAGGAATTCCCCCTTCACTATCCATGACATATTCAATTCGCCTAAACATCTCACGGGTTTCTTCCTCGTAGTAGTCGGTGTTGTCCTCTTCGGTCCAAGACACCATGTAAGACCTAAAAGAAAAGAAAAACATAATCATAATAGACGAACTAAAATCTAATCCCGATTTTTTTTTCTACAAACCCTAACAATAGAGGATAACTTACTATGGGACAAGAAGTCGAGAGATGATAGAAGATTTGGAGAGGGGAGAGGATAGATAATCTAGTAGACAAGAAATGAGAGAAGATTTCAAGAGATGAGAGGAGAAATGGTTGAGAGAGGAGAGAAAACGAGAGAGATGAGATGAGAGAGATGTCGCGCGAGAGAGAGGAAAAAGTGAGGAGGAGAGAGAAAAATCTTTTTTTTTGTTTATATACCCACAAAATTAGGTCTGCACGTGTCCCCACTAAATTTTCAGACCTGGGCGCCAAACGAAAAAGTATCAATTTTTGACCTATTTATACTACTAGTTGGCTGTTATACTAAATTACTACTAGTTATACTTTCGATGATTTTGCATAACATTTAGTTATACATAACCTTATAAATTTATTTTTTAGTTGTACAGTGAATAATAATCAATTAACTGATGACTCTAAGTGTTTTGTATATTTAAATTCTAGAATAAATATATATTCGTAGAACTTAGAGAGTCACACTAATGTTAACTTAGAAAGTCACACTAAAACTATAAGGAATAAAGTGGACGAATGTAATTATGTCTAAAAAAACTTATTTTAATTTTATTTTTAAGTTATATATAGAGTCATTCATCACTATATACACAAAATATAATCATCTTAACATCATTATACATTATCTTACTTATAAGAATATCTTACTTATAAGAATATTTTACTTATAAGAATCAAGTTTCATTATAGATTATCTTACTTATAAGAATTAAGTTTCACAAGAAGATGTTATGTCTTCTTTGTGGCCGCTTTAGAAAGATATAACATATACGTTAAAACTTGGTAAATTATGAGATCGTTTTTTTTTTGCCATAAAGCTATTTGGAAATAAACTAGTTTTGCTAGTTTCACGAGTTTTACACATACACATATATTTTCCAGAGAGAGTCATAAAGCTATTAGGAAATACAGTAGTTTTACTAGTTTTACAAGTTTCACGAATAATGGGAAATACTCAACAAATCACTGATTGACCTCATCTTCTGCTAGGTATCTGAATATTGGCGATTGGAACCTTTGTCTCGGCCTCCTTACGTTTGATGATCTTGGACGTGTCTCTCCTACCGATGGCATCATTTTCACTTTTCTTCTTCCCGTTTTAATAATCCTTTCAGGTGGTTTGATTTCATTGTCTTTGATGTAATCCGGAACATCCCACTGCGACATCTCGGGCACCAACAAAATAGACCTGGTATACGCAAGTGCCCACAACTCGGACCAATAATATTTAGAACAAAGCTCATGTAATGAGATATTACGAGGTCGAGGTTCCATCTTATGGTAATGAATGAATGCAGCCAATGCATGGATACACAGATACTTTTCGATGTTGAACACTCTACAACTGCAGCTCTTCGATTCCAAGCAAACAAAATAATTCTTCCCATCACTACCGACGACATCGAATTCAGAGGTGTTAAGCGCCATCACAATCAACCTCTCGGCAACAGCCCATGAATCATGCATTATGTTCTCCACAATTGGCACCAATTTGTTTTCAATTGTACCTTTCGTTGTTTCCATCCAACGTTCACAAAACCACTTCGCAAATGTTTTGAGGATTGTATCAAGCATGGGTATTTGGGAGAACTTCCTTGCTTCATTAAACACACTATTCATAGACTCCACACTGTTGCTTGTGTCGATATTATACATTTCTCCCGGAAAGACACACCTAGCCCACTTTTCCTTCACAGTACTTTCCTCCAAATAACTGGCTGCAATCGGAAATCTTCTCATAAATAAACTATATTCGCGTTTGAAATTGGCAACTGTGTACTGCCGGTACAATGACATCCACGAACAATGTTGCGGTACTACGATTATATTCATCAATGTAGACTAGATAACCACACACATCCACATCATCACAGATACTCACTTCAACCTCATCTCTGACCGTAGGTCGGTAGAACCTCAACTGTAATCTAACCTTACTTTCATCTAAACCAAGCCTCTGATATAGACATTCTTCAATCATCGACAAAGTGATATCCTCTACCGCGTGCTTCATCAATATACAACTATTACGGTCATTGCATTTAAACCATATCACGACTTTGTTGTTCATAATGCCCTGCTAAAACAAACAAAAAAATTGATTAACTTATGTATAACTTATGTAGTTATACCAGTTTTACTTGTATAACTAATGTAGTTCTACCAGTTTTGTTTGTACAACTAATGTAGTTATACCAGTTTTACTTGTATAACTAGTGTAGTTCTACCAGTTTTACTTGTATAACTAGTGTAGTTCTACCAGTTTTACTTGTACAACTAATGTAGTTCGACCAGTTTTACTTGTATAACTAATATAGTTCTACCAGTTTTACGCCACGTTTCACCCAATTGTTACCATATTCAATCAAGTCTTATACAAGCAAAATTCGACCAAATAACCAAAAAAATATTATCATTTATGAAATTAAGATTCTTCACCAACCCAATGCAAAAATGCAACTAAAGAATGTACAGCTGATTCAGTTATGTATAACTGGTGATAACCGTATAACTGATTCTAGTTATACTAGTTTAACTATCGCAGAAACCAACTTTTATCAACTCAGATTCCATCGATCATTTAGGCAGCTCTAAATCTATAGTGCGCTATGTTTCAGCCTATACATTACAATTATTACCAATGTCAAGTCTTATTAGAGCTAGATTATACCAAATAATCAACTAATTAAGCTGAAACATCAGCGCAATGCAGAAATGCAACTAAAGAATGTACAACTCATTCAGTTCTGTATAACTGATTCTAGTTATACTAGTTGTACTATCGCGGAAACTGTTTTCAACTCAAATTCGTTCGCTTGATTCTAGTTCTAAATCTATAATTGCTCTATGTTTCAGTCTAGCCCCAGTCTATCTTACCAATCTTAAGTCTTATTCGACCCAGATTCTACCAAATAACGAAAGCAAAATTATCAATTTCAATTTGAAATCCACCTTCTTATGCCCAAAGTGAAGAGGCAAATCAATAATGAAGCTATGGAGATTAACAAACGACGGTAATCACAGGAGAGGCGGCGGAGGCGGCGGCGGTGCACGTCGGAGCCGCCGGCGTTGCAACTCGAGACCCCCGGCGGCCGAGATTGTAATTCGAACCCGATTGAGGAGGAGAGAGAAGCTAAGGGAGGGAGGAGAGAGATGGAGATGAGAGAGAAGAAGCATAATTTTTTTTTTTAAATAATTAATTTGGGTAATTTCATTAAGGGCAATTTTGGAATATCAAGTTTCATTAATAGGTTTGTATATAAGAGATTTGGTTTGTATATAAGAGATTAAAATTTTTTGATAATGGGGTTATGAGATCTTGCCCCCTATTTTGAGGATGTTGAAAGTTTACGAGGCAGGTTCAGACCAACAAATTAATTTTACAAAGTCATTCATTCAATTTGGACATACTTTAAAACAAGAGGATAAAATTGAGTTTTAACACATTTTAGGGATCATAAATTTGAGATGTATGGGTAACTATTTAGGTATTCCAGAAAGTCTAGAAGGATCTAAAACTAAAATTTTCAGATTTATCAAAGAAAAACTTGGGGCGAAAATATCTAGCTGATCAATTTGATCAAATCGGTTCTTATAGCAAAACATACTTATGTAATGTCGTACTATAGGCTACCAAATTCTACCATTCTTTCACTTAATAGTGTTATAGCATATTTTTAGTGGAGAAATAATAGTGAGTTCATAGATATGTATTGGAAGATGTGGGGAAATTATGTAAAAACAAGTGTGAAGGAGGTCTTGGGTTTCGATCAATAAAAGAGTTTAATACTACACTATTGGCAAAACTATTAAGGAGGCTCCTGTATTTCCCGAAATCTTTGTTTTCCCAAATACGTAAAGGAAGATATTTTAAGGATTCAATCCACTCAATACCCTCGAGATTATCCTCCGTGTCGTATGGGTGGAGAAACATCATTTCAGCTAAAGCTTTGGTTAGTAAAGGCATTATTAAACAAATTGGAGATGGTCGATCAACCTTGGTATGGCATGATCCATGGATTCCTGGAATTTTATCTAGACTGGCAACATGTAAGGGACCAAATATATATATCACGAACTTATAGTATATCAATTGATAGATCAGACAACAAAATCATGGAAGATACCTCTTATTAGACAATTAGTAGACCCTGAGGATGTGCCACTTATTATGGGAATTAGACTCTCAAATATAGTTAAGCAAGATGCCTTTGGTTGGTATTTTCATAGGTGGAAGATATACCGTAAATTTGGAGGAGTTTAAGGTTTATCCATGGATTATACGGGACATTTGGAAGTCTAGGAATGAGAAGGTTTATTCCAATGCAAATAAAGATCCTAAGAAAGTATTACAATTGGCTATCTCTGAAGCGGAAGAGTGACTACAAGCTTAAATGTAGAGGGAGATTAATATCACGAATCAACCATTAGGTAACCAATCAAATAATATAAAATTATGGCAAGGGGTTTCTTTTCTTACGGTGGGAGACCAAAGTTTTACTAGATATAGATGCTTTATTGACGAGTCCCGAAAAAACTCATAATATTTTTTAGAATTATGTTGATACTGCTTTCGAGACGTGACAAATGGAGTTTGCATGGGAGCTAGATGAGTGTTCCGTTTCCTATCCCCTTACACTTGGAATTGGAGACATTTCTCTTGGATATGGAATCCCTCTTGAGTATAGGGATTTTAGAAGTTATATGCGCAATAGATTGTATAGAGATTCTGAAGATGGTGCTTGTCATGATGATTGACCAACTTTCTCTTACTACGTGGAGGAGTTCGACAGATTTAGAAGACTCTTCACCTCTTTTTTTCTTCTATAGGTCTTAAAATGTTTCAATAAAAAAGACTGATTGGTTAGCTCGTAAAGTTCGTAATATTTCAACAAATTGTACATATGTAAACTTTATGTCTTATTTTGGCATCCTCATCTAATATAAGTTATATATGCTGAAAATAATAATAATGTTATGCAATTATTTAGTTTAGTAGTTGTATTACAGCTGTTTAATAATCTTCTCAATTTTCGTAATAAAAAGTACTTATGAGTTTAGTATTAAATGATTTTGTTCACACAACAGGAACATCATCTAGTTTTTTTTTATTATAATTTCTTGGATATCCCCTCTTTCCTTTTTAAGCTTATTAGATTACCTCTATCGAAAATAGAATAATTATTTTTGAATCTAATTTTTATTTAAATTTAATTAAAAAAAATATATTGTCCAATAAAAAATAGATATGTAGACAGAATAAACCGAAGAGATTGTAGAAATATTTCTACAATATTTTTCTTATTTTTCATTATTTTTCTAATTTTTTAATTAAAATAATACTAAAAAAACCCTTCATTTTAAGTGGTGTTATACTTTCTCATAAGTTATATCAAATCAAACTATAGGTAGTTTAGTTATAAAAAGAAACAAATCTGAATATAGAAATTTACACCAAAACAGCATAAGCTCATAAGTTAATGGAAAAAGATCATTAACATGAATTAGCAAAGGTTAGTCTAACTATAATCTCATTAAATATAAACAAATTTGGTTTTTGCATCAACTTAAAATATATTAATTGGAGAATTATAAAATTCCGATTAATTCATTACAAAAAGAAAAAAGAAATCAGAAAATAAAAACCGTCTGTTCATGCGTCTTCTATACTTTACTTTACTTTTCAAATCCGTCTTCTCCATTCATCGTCTCTTTCTCTGTTTCTCTCCATACTTCGAGACGGATTCGTAAGTTCTCAGTACTTCTCCGTAATCATCGCATTATTGATTCTTGCTTTTTTTTTTCTTTTATGCTCGACACGTGGATTATCCTATCTGCTTTTCTATTTCTCTCCTCTTACGCGAGATTCGTTTCCTGTATCTTGTGAAGAAGACTTGAGTTAGTTTCCTGAAGTAGCTCGCTTTAGATCGGGGACGGTTACAAAGTTGATTGCCTCTAGTTTCGGTGATGAGATAGTTTGATTGGATCAACTTAATACTATCGATTCCGTTTGCTGGGTTTATCGATTTCGTGGATTTATATCGAAAAAACTTGGCCCAAGTTGCTATGCCGAAGTCTCAAGTTGCTTGAGGGACTAAAGTGATTACCGAGGAATTCTGGTGTTCTAGTTCTAGGACCTTACGAGCAAAATCATTGACGTGGGGATTTTCTAAGGATCATTCAAGTGTTAGGCTTGCTTGATTGCGAGTCAGAACATACCTTTAGATCACATCGAACCAGTTGTTTAGATGAGCTTAGTTAGAAGCAAGATCAGAATCTGCAAACCGGTTGTTTAGATTGCTGCTATTAGACATTGATATATATATATATATATATATATATAGTTCTGTAGTGATTAAAGATGCCAACTAGGGTTGTACAGTTGGAAGAAGGAAAAGAAATTGGGATATTAGTTCGAACAGGGCAGTATAAGGCATTTCCGTCGAAATTGCCTCTTGGCTTGGATTATTTCTTGCTTTCTCTGCTACTGTCTTCGTCATTAGTGTATCTACAATCAAGTATACTGGAATACAAAGTGTAGTAACCACAGTCACTTCTAGCTTTGTGCCATGTGGTGAGGAGGAACCAACTGGTTTGAGTAAATGGATACAGCCTCCTTCTGTTCTGATGCATAACATGAGCGATGAAGAGCTACTTTGGCGTGCTTCTTTTTGGCCTCAGAGAAAAGAATACCCTTTTAAAAGGGTTCCAAAGATTGCGTTTATGTTCTTGACCAAAGGCCCCTTGCCGCTTGCTTTGCTCTGGGAGAGGTTTTTCAAGGGTCACAAAGGGCTTTACTCCATTTACATTCATCCACACCCATCTTTTACTGCCAAGTTTCCAACCAACTCTGTTTTCCACCGGAGGCAGATACCAAGTCAGGTCCGGTTCTTCTAATCATTTTTTTCTTTTCCATAGATACCAATTACATGTAGTTTGAGTATATCATATATGGAGCTCTTGGATCAAACTTGGTTTCTTTAGAAGCCTTTTAAGTATCGCATACTGTCTTGGTACCATACGGCTGTTTGGGATGGGATGTAGTCCTTCCTTCCAACTGAATATATAGCCGTTGACTGAGTGATTAGTTGAGATTACCAAATTAGATAAAGTATCAGAAAATGTCACTTTCTATTGACACTTGGTTTCTTTAGTAACCTTTTGTTTTAGCTGTTATTCTGATCACTTGTAAGCTAATGGATCATGTACATGATTTTGTTGTAATTTGGAGTAGATTGCAGAATGGGGGAGGATGTCCATGTGCGATGCAGAAAAGCGGCTACTGGCCAATGCGCTGCTCGATATCTCAAACGAAAGGTTTATTCTCGTTTCAGAGTCATGCATTCCTCTCTATAACTTCACAACCATCTACAGCTACCTGAGCCAATCAAAACACAGTTTCATGGGTGCTTTTGACGACCCTGGACCATTTGGGCGCGGCCGCTACAACCAGAACATGGAACCTGAAGTTCCACTAACCAAATGGCGAAAAGGGTCTCAATGGTTTGAGATTAACCGGGACCTGGCAGCTACCATTGTCAAAGACACGTTGTACTACCCGAAGTTCAAAGAGTTCTGCAGGCCTGCTTGCTATGTGGACGAGCATTACTTCCCGACGATGTTGACAATAAAGAAAGCAGCGGTCTTAGCTAACCGGAGCTTGACGTGGGTGGACTGGTCAAGAGGTGGTCCCCACCCGGCTACGTTTGGAAGATCAGACATTACAGAGAAGTTCATTGGAAAGATCTTTGATGGAAGAAACTGCAGTTACAATGGTCGTAACACTTCCATGTGTTATCTGTTTGCGAGGAAGTTTGCTCCAAGTGCTTTGGAGCCTTTGCTTCACATTTCTCCCTCGATACTAGGATTTTGAGGTAGTTTAGTAATATCTCTGAACCTCTTGATATATGGATTCTGTAGGAGATTTTACACCCATATATCATTGTATTTTGTTTGTTGTGATTTAGTTTGAAAGAAAGTAAATGATTTCAAAGATAGAATTAATATGTTGTCAAGATCCCTTGCACAATTATCTGATTTACCCTAATTACTTACGTACTCCTAATATAATTAAACAATCTGTGTCTTGAAAGTGTATATGTGAACGTGGCACATCCCTATTTGTGTGGTGAGAATAAAATTGGTTTGATGGTTATAGACAACATATAGAGTGGTTCTAGAGAATTGTTGTCTCTAACTCATTTTCATTGATTCTAACATGGATATATAAATCCAGTGTTGGTAAATTGGTGAACGGAAACAAAATTGTTGCAGCTCTTGTTTTTGGCTCTCCTCTTCGGATCTAACAACTGTGATTATGATTTCGTACTGAAACAATCTTCAACAATCTTGATCAATCAAGATTTGATTTTATTGAAGAATCTATTATGCGAAGAAATCGGTGGTCGATATTGTACCCTCGAAGACGATTTTATATGTCTTTCAATAACCAAACATATAAACCGGCTTCTTAACAAAACCAATCACAATTTTACATAACCGAATTTTTAACTACAAACCGATAAATCAAAACAGATTTATATAAATCGGAAAAACTGAACAAGCTCATGATCGGCTTCATCACTTCGAGTTTCAATCTCAGCTTCATACTCGTCTTTACTCGCCTTTACTCCCCCTCATGTTGGAGCATGAGGATCAAGCATATCCAACTTAAACATTAAGTAGCTGAATTGAGCTTTCCCAAGATCCTTTGTCATGAGATCCGCTAGTTGGTCTGTGGTTTTAATGTGATTAAGAGCAACAATACCTTCAGCTGCGGCATCACGAACCGCGTGACAATCTGCTTCTATATGTTTCGTCCGTTCATGGAATACAGAATTCGAGGCTATGTGTATAACCGCCTTGCTATCACAGTAAAATTGTGTGGGTAACATTTGATCAATACCAAACGTTTTCAGCAATCTGCGTATCCATTTGACTTCACGAAGACCTGCAGCCATTGATCTGTACACAACTTCTGCAGAAAAATGAGATACAGTTTCCTGCTTTTTGGTTTTCCATGACACTGGAGATCCCCCTAAGAGCACCACATAATCACTTAAAGACCTTCTTGTTAGAGGGCATGAAGTTCAATCCGAGTCGCAGTATATGGACAAAGTGAGATCTTTGTCTCACTTTAAGAGTATCCCCATTCTTGGTGTTCCTTTGAGGTAACATACCATCCTAAGTGCAGCTTCTCAATGAGATTTCCGTGGAGCTTGCATGAATTGTGACAACACATGAAGAGAGTAACACAACTCTGGTCTTTTGTTAATAAGGTAGATCAACCTTCCTATCAGCCGACGATACTGTGTAGGATTTTCAAGCAATGGACCATCATCAAGAGCTAACTTGTGATTATGCTCTAGGGGAGAGACATCGGGCTTTGATCGTAAGTTCCCAGTGTCAGCTATTATGTCAAGAATGTACTTTCTCTGTGACAGAAACATTCCTTCAGCATTTCTACTTAATTCTACACCCATAAAATATTGCAGCTTTCCGAGATCCTTCATAGAAAAACACCTTCCTAGGTAGGTTTTGAACTTCTGAACTAGATACTCATCCTTCCCGCATATGATGAGGTCATCTACATATATCAAAACTCGGATTTCTTTGCCTTTGTGAGTGTAGGAAAAGAATGAATAATCTTCGTAAGATTGTCCGAAACTAAACCTGACAAGAGAGTCTGAAAGATTCTTGAACCAGCAGTGAGGGGCCTGCTTCAGTCCATAAAGTGACTTCTTAAGGCGACAAATATTTCCAGGATGTGTATGTCTAAACCCTGGTGGCAGCTTCATGTACACCTCTTCTTCGAGATCTCCGTGCAAGAAGGCGTTATTTACGTCCATTTGGTAAACATTCCAGTTATTTGCAGCTACTAATCTGAGCAACATCCTCACAGTCGTCATCTTGACCACATATGCAAATGTCTTCGAGTAATCTTCCCCTTCAACCTGGTTTTTCCCTAAAACCACTAGCCGAGCTTTATGCAGCTCTATTGAAGCATCATAGTTAAACTTTGTTCTATATACTCACTGAGATCCAAGAGGTGTTCGACGAGAAGGCAAATCAACTATTTCCCATGTGTGCTGATCTTCAGGTGATGTGACTTCTTTATGCATAGCATTCTTCCACACTTTAACACGAACAGCTTCACCATAGTGTTTTGGCTCCATTTATGCTTGAATAGCTGCTAAAAATACTTTCAGATGAGCAGAAAATTGAGCATCAGACACAAAATCAGTTAAGGGATACAGACTTGTGTCTGACAAATTCTTCTGTATTATGTTTTCTCCTTGATCACAGGCAACACTGTATTGAACATAATCCTTCAGCTTTGTTGAAGGTAACCTCTGCCGTTCACTCCTTCTCAAATGAGGCATGAGTTCTCCTAGAGGTTCTACCTTGTGATCTGCAATGACATGCACAACACTAGTTTTGACATTAGCATCAACATCATCATTAGTCAAAAGTTTCTGTATTTGTGTTATTGGGACAAGATACATCAACTGTTCTCCCCCTGTCCTCAAATCCTTCAATGTCGAAATTAGTTGCATTTTCCTCTGTCAAGTCTTCATCGTTAGTGCAATTTACAGTATCTCGCCTTATATGAGACTCACCTTCTGAAGGGAAAACATCTTCACTAAAGATAACATCTCTTGATACCATAAACTCATTTGTCGAAGGATCATATACCTTCCAGCCTTTTTGTCCAAAAGGGTATCCCACAAACACACACAGTCGACTCCTTTCATCAAACTTACTCTTACTTCTGGCCTTACTGTGTAAATAATAGGCAGAACATAAGACCCTCAATCCAGAATAATCAAGAAGCTTTCCATATAGAACCTCATATGGACTTTTCCCTTTGTGAACTGCAGATGGTGTCCTGTTGATTACATAGGCTGCAGTCAGTACTGCTTCTCCCCAAAATTTCACCGAGAGTCCTGATTGAAATAGCAAACTTCGAGCCACATTCAAGATGTGCATGTGCTTTCTTTCAACCCTCTCATTTTGCTGAGGAGTATACACACAAGAAGTCTGATGCACAACTCCATTTTCCCCCAAAGTACGAGCCTAGAGACATAAATTCACTTCCATTGTCACTTCTTATTATTTTTACTGTTTTTGAAAATTGTTTTTCTGTATATGCAAATAATTCTTTAAGAACTCTATTCACTTCAGATTTAGCAAGAAAAAGGTAAGTCCACACTGCTCTAGAATAATCGTAAACTATTGTAAGAAAATAAACTGCACCATTAGAGGAACAAATTTTGTATGGGCCCCAAACGTCATAGTGTATCAGATCAAAACAACTATCAGTTTTATTCATGCTCAATGGAAATGATTCCCTAGTTTTTTAGCTCTACAACATACATCACAAGACTTAGATTTAAGAGCAATGTAAGAGGCATAACTAGTATAAAGCGGCAAGCTAATGAGAACCGAAAAAGAGGGATGTCCTAGACGCTTGTGCAACAGATCATGATCGAATTTACTTGAAGTCAAATGAGATTTCACAGTGCTAGCTTCATTCAGATAATAGACTCCAATCTTCTCTTCACCTTTGCCAATCTGCATCGTCGAAAAATGGTCTTGTAACACACACATTGTGTTAGTAGACAAAGCAACACACTTCATTTTACTTAGCAATTTTGACACTGAAACGAGAGTACAATTCAATGAAGGCACATATAACACATTAGGCAAAGATAAGGTTTCTGACAAAGGCACAACTCCCATACGGACAGCAATGGTTTTACTTCCATCTGCAAATCCTACAGTACATGGTGATATCTTCTCCAAATTGTTCAAGAGATTCAAGTTACCAGTCATATGAGGCAAACCCCTGAGTCTAATATTACATCACCTAAGTCTTTCTTACCAGCCAATTTGTCAGAGTTAGCAGACTCTGTCTTCTCAACCACCAGTTGTTGAAGCATCTTCCACTGTTTTGGAGTCAGTTCTGGAAAGACAAAAGCATTTGAGGTGGTTGCGTGAGCCACTACAGACTCCATGTTTTGGCTCTTAGCATGACCAGTGTTTCTACCATGTCCTCTTCCACTTTGTCTTCCTCGTTCAACCTTTTCTGACTTCTCTACCCACCAGTCTGGAAAGCCTATCAAATGCCAACAATCATGTTTTTCATTACCAGTTCTTCCACAATTTGAGCAAATCACATTTTTGTTTTTCAGAACACTCTGCTCTTGCTTGTAACCAGATGTTCCACGAGTTAGAAATCCCAATGCGTTTTGCTGCATTTCCCTATCTTGAGTTGATGTCCATCTCTGTTTATCTCTTATCACTCTAGCATACGCTTCACCAAGAGTGGGTAAAGGATCCATCCCAATGATCACAGTGCACACATTGCCAAACTTGGAATCATCAAGTCCCATTACAAACTGATGGAGTCTTTCTTTTTCCCTTTCTCTGAAAAGTCCTTTCATTGCTCCACAGGTGCAAAAAGGCAAGGGTCTGTACATTCGTAGTTCTTCCCACAAAGAACACAGCTAACCATAATACTCAATCACAGTCCTTTCATTTTGTTTCCAATAAGCAATTTAAGTCTTCAATTGATGAATCCTAACGGTATTTCCCACCGAGAATCTTTCTTTAAGATCTACCCACAATTGATGAGCATCGGAAACAAAACTTACCGTTGAATTCACCTTAGCGTCGATTGAAGCTCGCAACCACCCCACGACCATGGAATTGAAAACTTGCCAATTTTCATAGTTTGGGTCATCAAAACTCGGTTTCACGAAGCTTTCAGTAATGAAACCTGTCTTTCTTTTAGCTTGAAGTGCGTTAAGCATCTCGAGAGACCATTCGTTGTAGTTAGTGCCGCACAACATGATCGGAGAAATCAGAGCTCCGAGATTGTCAGAACTGGCCAATGCGTACGGCGAAACCACCGGAATTGCCATCAGAGCTGCTCCCGGAACAACAGATCCAGGATTCATCACTTCAGCAGCTTCTTCGACCATTTCAGTTGCAATTCTTCCGCGGAAGTTCAAAAGATCTTTCACGAGGCTCTGATACCATGAAACAATCTCTAACAATCAAGATTTGATTTTATTGAAAAATCTATTATGCGAATAAATCGGTGCTCGATACTATACCCTCAAAGCTGATTTTATATGTCATTCAATAACCAGACATATAAACCGGCTTCTTAACAAAACCAATCACAATTTTACATAACCGAATTTTTAAGTACAAACCGATAAATCAAAACAGATTTATATAAACCTGAAAAACAGAACAAGCTCATGATCGGCTTCATCACTTCGAGCTTCAATCTTAGGTTCATACTCGTCTTTACTCGCCTTTACGTATACAGATTGTTTTTGCATTTTTAACTATCTGGTATAGCAAATTCATCATTTTCTTATAGATCTCTTTCTATTTTCTCTTTATAATCTTCATATCTATTTAATGATCTTATTTTCTTACATGATTTTTAGTTACGAGATATGGATTTTGATATGATATCTATTTATTTATGGATGTTTCTCAGATTTCTCTCTTATGGCTCTTTTAAATTTTCCGTTTATCAAAGCTTCTTGTACAAATTCACACAATTTGAAAACAACAATATGCATTCAGAAACTTATCAAACTATAAAAATTAAAGGGAATCTATTTATACTCAAATTAAAACCCCAATTCAACTCTAAAAATTGATTTTGAGTTCCAACTTCAGTCCCAAATCTGAATCTAGAAAAAAACAATATTGAGTTTCCATTAATCGGGGTAGGAATGAAACAAGTCTCCTTAATGGACGCCAATTTTTGTTCAAAATTGATAAAAGTTGATGACGTTGTCTCAAGCGTTTCGTAGACAAGGATCATAATCAACAGTTGATTAGTATCTAACGTGTAATGATACGTGAATTCCGTGTATAAGCTACTTTATATTACCGTATACAATAAATCTTTCAAAAGTTCCTTTGCACTCAAGGTAGTATACATTCGTTATTGCTTTCATTGATGTATAATTAAGGATGTGATTTTGGGCAAAAAAACCTGCCCCGAGCCAAACCCAAAATAAACCCGTCTAGAAAAAATCCAGAACAAAAAAACCCAATAAGACTTAAAGTCTTATTAACAATACCCAGAAAAAAACTCACTAATATATGAGTTTTACATGGGTACCCATATATAAAAGAAAAAAAATTACAATAGTAGAGATAGTTCAAAATAGTAGAGAGTAAAAAAGATGAGAGAGAGTAAAAGAGGAGATAGAGTAAAAAGAAGAGAGAGAGTAAAAAGAGGAGAGAGTATAAAAAAGAGGAGAGAAAGTAAAAAGAGGAGAGAGAATAAAAAAGAGAAGAGAGAGTAAAAAGAGGAGAAATAGTAAAAAGAGGAGAGAGAATAAAAAGATAAGAAAGAGTAAAAATTAGAGAGAGTAAATAGAGAAGAAAGAATAAAAAAGAAGAGGGAGAGTAAAAAGAGGAGAAAAAGTAAAAAGAAAATAAAGAGTTAAAAAGAGGAGAGATAGTAAAAAGAGAAAAGAATAAAAAGAGGAGAGAGAATAAAAAGATGAGAGATTAAAAGGAGAGAAAATAAAAAGAGGAGAGAGAGTAAAAAGAGGAGAGAGAAAATAAAAAAGGAGAGAGAATAATAAAAGAAGTAGAGTAAAAAGAGGAGAGAATGTAATAAAAAAGGAAACTAAAAAAGGAAAAAGAGTACAAAATGAGAGAGAGAGTTAAAAAGCGCATAGAGTAATAAAGATGAGAGAGAGTAAAAACTAAGATAAAGAATTAAAAATAGGAGGAAACATATAACCGAAAGTCCATTGGGTACCCGTTACCCAATATGTATACCCGAAAAAAACTATTTATTATGGGTAATACCCAATTTAAATCCGCTTATTTTTTTAAATTGAAATAAGACTTTGCACTTTGATTTTTTTTAGGTTTTGGGTAACCAATGGGTAAAAACCCATTTGTAACATCCCTATGCATAATAATCAAAATCAAAATACCCTCCAATCAGTTTGGGTCACCCAAATTCTAAAGTTTTCGAGGTTCACATAATTCACACCGTTTAGTTTGCATTATGCCATTAAATTAAAACTTGGTTGGTGATGCTGGTTTGTAGAGAATAAAATGACGTTATTATCCTCATGAAAACAGATGCCATTTTTCACTATTTAAAAAACTGAAAAATAGTATAGAGAATAGTTTTAAAGAAGTATCTTTTGAGAGAGATTAACTCATCCCAATTCGAGGGTCAGCTCAGTCAATCATGATCTTCATGGTGGCAAAGTCACAACAAATGTGGTAACAAATTATATGTAATGCAGAAGTAATGAAAAAAGTGAAAAAGCAAAGTTTAGCTCTAATACAAACTGTATCATAAGATACAATAAATAGTAATAAACTCATTGATTATCGATTTGATTATCTTTTTGACGATTGAAGAACATAGTTCAACTTAAAATCTAAAAAGAGCGAAGCTTTAACAAAATGTTTTGTAATTTGATTAATCCAAGTCAGCAAAGATTACAAGAAAATCAAAATTTAAAAAACAAGAGAAATATGCAAATCTCTCTATTATTTGAAATACTAGAAAATAAAAAACAAACTTAAACGATAAGATAACTCGAAAGAGATAATGATAAAACTAACAAAACACTGTAAGATGCACTGCATTAGGTCCCTGAGTTTAAGAGAAGATTTGTCCATAAATCTGGTACGGTGTCGTCGCCACGAAATTGATGAAGATGCTCTACATTGAAAACGTTGTGTGTCTTTAGATGAGGCGGGAGTTCGACTTTGTAAGAATTGTCATTATTTTAAGTTAATACCTTTAGTGGTCCGATCTTCTTGGACTTGAGCTTATTGTACTCATGCAATGTAATACGTTCTTTATATAGCACAACCCCAACTAAGTCATCGGGTTTAAACAAGACTTCACGTCTGTGTTTATCAACATCATCTTTGTAGTTGGATTCCAAATTTGAAATGGCTTAGGAGTGAAACTTTTACAATGCATCGACGAAGTTGATAACATCACCATGATGTCGATTCTGGTCTCGGAGTGTGGACAAATCCAATGGGGGTCGAGGAACATTGTCGTAAACCACTTTGAATTGGCTAAATCCGAAGCTCCGATTCATAGCATGGTTGTGTATGAATTCTGCTCTTGGCAAAACACACTCCCAAGATTTGATGTTTTCACCAACTAAACATTGTAACATGCTTTCCACCATCGGACTGTGAGTGATATACGGTATTCATGTTGAGGTTCGTCCCCAAAAACTTCCCAAGTAAACGCCAAAAATGGCTTATGAGTCTAGTGTCCCTACCAGAGATAATTGAACTTAGTAGGCCATGTAGATGATAAATTTCCCGAAAGAACAAGTGTGCAACAAACACAACATCTGTAGTCTTCTTACACACTATGAACTGAGCCATCTTTGAGAACTTATCGACGACCAAAAAAAAATTGTGTCGTTACCACGTTGTGTTCGCGGTAAGCTGAGCACAAAATTCATGCTAACATCAGTCCATGGCTGAGTTGGTACCGGTAATTGCATGTAAAGACCAACATTTGATTATCCACCCTTCACATGTTGGCAAATCTAACATCGTTCCACGAAATCGTGTAACATCCTTTCGCAATGAAGGCCAAAAATAGGAAGTTGTCACAAGTTGTAATTTTCTATCGCGGCCAACATGTACATCATTATGAAGTTCAGTGATGATCTTCAAAATCACGTTGCAGTTCGGTACACAAATCCGATTGCTCTTGAACAAGTCATTGTGAAGACTAAAATCAGATCGCAATACAAGTTTAACATCACACATGATTGGACCAAAAAATATGTATGTTTTGTAAAGATATGCGAACGTAGCAAAACTAGAGACTATCATACGCATTGTTGATACTAGACAATGTCGTCAACTAAGATCATCATCTACCTTATTAAGGTTTCTTTATTGATGCTTAATGGTGAAAGTGAACTGCTGTAAAAATGCGACCCATTTGTGACCACGATGAAGAACTTGTCTTTTATTGTTGTTTAAAGGCCATTGCTCGCCTATGAGCCTCCGTTATCGTGTTAGGATCAATTTGAGCCATGGCATTTTGCAATTGAGGTCGTAGTGTGCTTATAAAACGTGATACCAGCTGAAATTCAGAATCATGAACATCATTATAAGTGAGCAATAGTGAAAACTCCTCCGCATATTCAACAATAGAATGTGTTCCTTGCTTTAAATTTTGTAGACGCGTGAACATTGTTTTGTCAAAATTGTAAGGAAGAAAGCTTTCTTTAAGGACCCGTTTCAATTTCACACATGACCGTATATGTGACTTCCCCGTACGTGCTCTTGTGGCTTTGACATGCAACCTCCAAGAGGCGGCTTTGCCTCTAAACTCCGTCGCCAGCAAAACAACTCGTCTGTCATCAGGTACTCGTTTAAACTCGAGGGCCTCTTCAATAGCCACAAGAAAATCGAACAACTCTTCACCTCCTATCCCTCCATGAAACTCGGGTATATCCACCTTAAAGCATAATTCTCATCGGCGATCATCGTCATGACTTTCATCATCCCCACTCGATATTTCCCTATGTGACCTTTGCACCGAGAAAGGATTAATGTTTCCCTCCGCATTAAGCACAAAACCCATAGGCGACTCTCTTCTCCCATGACCTCAACTAACCAAAGCGTTTGTCATCTCTTGAAGTGATTCATGTATCATGGCCTATATATTTTCTTGCATAGCCAACAGTGTCTGAAGTAACTCATCCCGATTCGAGGTTGGCTCAGTCAACCATGATCTCCGTGGTGGCATAGTCACAACGACTGTTGGTAACGAATGATCTGTAATGTGGAAGGAATGAAAAAAAATTGAGGAAAGTTTAGCTCTAATATCAAATTGTTGTATGAGAAGATAAAATAAATAGAAATAAACTCGTTAATTCACGATGAATACCAATTTGATTCTCTTCTTTGAAGATCAAGGAATAGTGTTCAATTTTAAATCTAAAGGGAGCGAAGTTTTAGCAAAGTGTTATGTAATTTCATTAATCAAAGTCTACCAAGATTACAAGGAAATCAAAACTTAAATAGCAAGAGATATGCAAATCTCTTTATTATTTGAAACTTTAGAAAATAGGAAATAAACTTAAATGATAAGATAACTAGAAAGAACTAACAGAAGACCGTAACAAATGTTGCATCACATAACTAATTTTTGAATAATCTGTATAGACATCATTTGCTTTCCATTCTTGTAGTTATACTTTTGTAGTCATTGTGCCTTTCGAAGAAATTAACAATATTGAAAATTATGGTGATAAATGTTACAATTACAAAATCTATGTCTATCTAATTTATTTTTGTTGTAGTAAACATGTTAACATGAGACATGAATAATGTTAGAAATGATGACAATTAAATGACTTATGAGCATAATTTGTTTATTAATGTGTTAATCAAAGCTAACTAAGAGTGCTCTCATCTCCTAGACATATATCATGTCTAATGAATGATATATCATGTCCTACATTGTTGTAAAATAACAGACGTGGATGTAAAGCAACAAACATAGATATAACATCATCAGAATGTAATTATTGGGTTACCATATTACAAGTATTTTTTTCTAGCCTTGTTTCGTAGATAAAGAATCGAGGAAACTAATCTAACAAACCTAGACCATCAAGCCTCAAGGTACCAATCATAAAAGGTCTAATTTCAAACTAAAAGATGCATTGAGCTACATTTCTTGCTACACCACCCGACTTAAACAAAACCTAAACACGCAAATGTCCTCCAATTAATCTCACCTGATATTACTTCCAATTATTAGCCAAAATTGAACAACCAAACCTAAACCCCACTTCAAAATATCAAATCAATGAATAAAAAATCCAAAACCAATAAACACAAATGCGAAATTGAGATCAGTGAGACATAGTCTTCGTGTTTTTGATGGCCAAAACCGAAATTACAACCAAAGCTTATGCAAGAAGAAATTGTGTAATCAAAAATAAAACTAGATCAATGAAGAAGAAGAGAGTACAATTATCTGTGGTACGATTTTATTAATGGTAGACACTACAAAAAGAAAGAATTACTTTTTCTGAGATAGAAGGAGCAATAACTATTAGATGAAGAAGAAGAAACCCATAAAAAAAGGAGAGAATTAAAGAAATAATAAAGTAATGTTATAGAAGTAGGTTATAATTACCTACATTGTAGGTATAATGATTATACATATATAAATATCTATAATAGTAACTGACTATGTACAACTATATATACGTGTATTGTGAAATGATACAATTCACTCACTTCCAGTTTTACTTATTCCTCTCAACTCTCTCTTTTAATAGATTTAAGTTTATAACACGTTATCAGCACAAGTGCTCCAGTAAGACGAAATTAAATATGTTGAATTTGGCTAAACACAAAATCACCACCCTTGATATATCGGAAAACAATTATATGAGATGGGCAGTTGCAGCAAAAATGCATCTTAGATGAAGAAAACTCCTCGATACCATCGATAAATAGAAAAGGACTTCAGATGAGCAAAAAGCTAATGCTATGATATTTTATGTCCACCATATCCACGATGGTTTAAAGGATGAATATATAATAAAAGAAGATCCTGCAGATCTTTGGGAATCACTTAAAGATAGGTTTGATCACCAGAAATATGTGATCTTACCAAAAGCTAAACATGAGTGGTTAAACCTCCGGTTTCAGGACTACAAAAGTATAAGTGAATATAATTCCGCTCTGTTCGAAATCACTTCTAGGATAATGTTATGTGGAGAGAGAATAAGTGAATATGCTACGATCGAAAAAACTCTTCAAACATTTCATCCTGGAAAAGTAGTCTTACAACAACAATACCGCGCGAAGGGATACACGACATATCCATAATTAATGCAAGTTCTCCTTGTAGCAGAACAAATAATGAACTTGTAATGCTAAACCATCAATCTCGTCCTACTAGATCAACATCATTCCCAAAAGCGAATGTTACATCATCAAACTACAATAATTATGGACGAGGATGCGGCAGTGGTAATAGTTGTGGTCGTGGACGAGGAGGATATGGGCGTGGACATGGACGTGGACAAGGAAGAAAGTACCGTCCTAATGATTTCAACAATGAAATAAATAATAAAAGGTCAAAAGGAAAGGAAGTTGGAAAAAGGTCGATCTACACCAAAGTATTTTTCCGATCTACACCAAGAGTTACACAAGAAAAAGGGAAAACAAAAGGAAATAACCTTTGTTTATGGCAATATTGGACATTCTTTTGATAATGAAGCAGAACCCTCCTTGGACCGTGATGTCAAACCACCTTTTGATGGCATAAATAATGATACGTATCTTGATGTGGCTGATTTTGATGTTGATTCTATAGATATCAACGAGAGCCAAAGATATCAAAATCTTCCTGAAGAAGAAATATGACATAATGTATAAATAGTTAAGGTTGCATAATGTTGTTTTCTATCTTGTGTTTGTAAAATAGTTTGTAATGTAATATAAAGTGTGTTTTTATATTAACGCATATTTTTCTAAATATTTTCATATAAGAAAATGTTGATATGCGAAAACAAGGATGGAGATATTTGTCTAGCAGATAGTGCTACAACGTACACAATTCTTACAGATAAAAAATATTTCTCTTCCCTTCAAATGAATAATGCAAAAATTATCATAGGCTCCGGAAGAGCTTGTTTTTCAATGCCAAGGGGAACGAAATTTGAAATAGATAATGCATTATATTCCTCCAAATCATATAGAATTGAGTTTCAAAGATATCCGCAAAAATGGATATCACGTATTGACCATGAATAAATATGGTATTGAATATCTTTGCATTACATCAATTAATTCGAAAAAGAAATGTATATTGGAAAAGCTGCCAGTTTTACCCTCCGGAATCTATTTCACAAAGATAAATATGGATGAATCATATGTTACAGTAAACCCAAAGTTTACATGTACATTCAAAATTTGGCATGAACGTTTATGGCACCCTGGTTCAGTCATGATGCGAAGGATTGTGGAAAATACAAATGAAAATTCTTTGTAATGCTTTATCTTTTGGAAAACTAATAACTCGGCCATCACCAGCCAAAGTTGGGAATGAATATCTGATATTTCTAGAAAGAATACATGGTGATATATGTGGACCTATCCATCCACAATGCGGGCCATTTAGATATTTTATGGTATTAATTGACGCATCTAGTAAATGGTCACATGTATGTCTATTGAGCACACGAAATATGGCTTTCGCAAAATTCATTGCCAAAATAATCAGGTTGAGGGTACAATTTCCTGATTATACAATAAAGAAGGTAAGTCTTGATAACACTGGTGAACTCACCTCACATGCTTTCAATGACTATTGTATGTCATTGGGAATAGATATTGAACATCTAGTTCTGCATGTTCACACACAAAATGGCATTGTTGAGTCTTTGATCAAAAGGTTACAAATTATTGCTAGACCGTTAATGATGAGAACAAGACTCCCAATTTCAATATGGGGACATGCAATTTTGCATGTTTCAGCACTAATTCAAATAAGACCGAGTGCTTATCATAAATACTCCCCATTAGAATTAACATCTGGCCAACAGCCAGATATATCCCATCTCTGTGTTTTTGGATGTGTGGTTTATGTCCCTATAGTACCACTGCAAAGAACAAAAATGTCACGACAAAGGAGATTGGGGATATATATTGGGTATACATCACCAAGTATAATCCGGTATTTGGAACCAAAAATTGGTGATATGTTTATGACACGTTTTGCCGATTGTCATTTTAATGAATATGAATTTCCATCGTTAGGGGGAGGAGCAAAATAAGCCCCAAAAGACATTACATGGTATACACCATCATTGTGGCACCTTGATCCTCCTATGAAACAACGTGAACTGGAAGTTCAGAAAATTGTGCATTTATAAAATATGGGAAATCAGATACCAGACGTGTTCACCGATACAAAAGGGTGATAAAATCATATATACCCGCTATGAACGTGTTGGGAATGTCCTGCAATCATTTTGTACTTACTCGTGTGGTTGGTTCTAACATCGAGATTAGACAAAGTCATATGGTACTAGGGGTTGTAATGGCTTGCTAGAGTCCACTTATAATTTTTGAGTTGAGACACTCACTACTAGTACTATATGATCCTATTGGGTCACACACCTAAGCAAATAGAGACAATTCAATAGGGAATGATCATTATAGGAATGATTCATGACTTGAGCATAATAATACATGGTTTCGGATGAGAACATGTGTTTTGGGCCAGACCTAAATTAATTCTAGTTCAGCTAGGAATTAATTAGGTGTTTTGGATCGGGCCTACATTAATCCTAGTTCAACTAGGAATTAATTAGGTTAACTTAAACTCCCTATATATGTTGATATAGGCCACGAGTTTGAGAAAAAAAGAAGAAAAAAACCCTAGTCGCTCATTGCACAAGTCGAAACCCTAAGAGAATTGCACACAAAGTTCTAGCAGACTTCTCTCCTACTTGCGTGCATGTGGACTATCAATAGAGGTGCTGCACTTGGAGCACTTGCTGATCTTATACCTGATCTAATCTCCGCTGCACTAACCAAACTTTAAGTATAATCGAGTTCTCTAAAATTATCATATTCAATTATGTTAATAGAAGACCTAGGGCTTAGGTTTTTGCTAGATTAGTCAATTGATAATTGTCGAATTGCTTAAAAACATAACATAACATTCCATTAAGAGTTATGCTTTCGGGAGAACAAAATGATGGAAACATAGCAAATAAGCCTAAGGTTTAGTTGAAAAGAGGGAGACCAATGAGATCAAAAGATAAAAAAATCCCCGAAAGAAAAAGAGTCTGGGAGAAATATATAATAATGGTCCTGAAGAATCAAATCATACAGAGAAAAGTCTTGAAGACGAAGATAAAGAAAAACATGAGATATCCATCAACTATACCCAAAACGGAAATATTTGGGTTAGAAATGAAATAGAAGATGATGATGGAATTTTCTCATTCTCTGTATCAAAAGAAATTGATAATGAAAGTGATGATCCAGATCCAAAGTCCATATTAGAATGCTAGAAAAAACCTGATTGGGAGAAATGGAAAATGGCCATGACAACAGAATTGAACTCTCTTAATAAGAGAAAAGTTTTTGGATCTATTGTCATAACACCTGAACATGTAAAACCCGTTGGTTATAAATGGATATTTGTTTGAAAAAAAATGAGAAAAATGAGGTTACAAGGTATAAAGCCCGACTTGTTGCCCAAGGTTTTTCTCAAAGACCGGTAATTGATTATGAAGAAACATATTCCCCAGTAATGGATGCAATTACCTTCAAATTTCTGATGAGCCTAGCGGCATCTAAAATCTATAAATGCATCTAACAGACGTTGTGACAACATATCTATATGAATCACTTGATAATGATATATATATATATATATATATATATATATATATATGA
The DNA here is from genome assembly GCA_023374145.1 of Lepidium sativum. Lineage (NCBI taxonomy): Eukaryota > Viridiplantae > Streptophyta > Magnoliopsida > Brassicales > Brassicaceae > Lepidium > Lepidium sativum. The sequence continues at coordinate 92,948 of JAKUCM010001628.1, forward strand.
AAATCCCAGAAGGATTAAAGATGCATGAAGCATTGAACTCAAAATCCAAAGAAATATGTTCAGTCAAATTACAACGATCACTTTATGGATTAAAACAATTCGGATGCATGTGGTATAATCGCTTAAGTGAATATTTGTTTAGTAAAGGGTATACCAACGATGCAATATGTCCTTGCATATTTATCAAGAAATCTATATATGGTGTTGTGATCATTGTTGTATATGTTGATGACTTGAACATTATTGGTACTCAAAAGGAAATCAATGAGACAAGAACTCATATGAAGAAAGAATTTGAAATGAAAGACCTCGGGCAGACAAAATTTTGTCTTGGACTCCAGATCGAGCATCTTTGGAATGGAATTTTTGTACATCAATCGAATTATACAAAGAGAATTTAAAATGCTTTTATATGGATAAAGCGACTCCTTTGAGTACTCCAATGGTCAATAGATCATTTAATATCGATGAAGACCCATTCCGACATTGTGAAGATAACGAAGAGGTATTAGGTCCTGAAGTACCTTATATGAGTGATATTGGTGGGCTCATGTATCTTACAAATTGCAGTAGACCAGATATAACATTTGCTACAAATCTGCTTGCTATATACAGTCCATCACCCACGCGCATACATTGGAATGGAATAAAACATATGTTTCGTTATCTCCAAGGAACAACTGACTTGAGATTATTTTATAATGGAAATTATAGTGTCGATCTAGTTGGTTTTGCAGATGCAGACTATTTATCAGACCTACATAAAGCTCGATCACAAACTGGATACATTATTCACAATAGGAGGCATTGCAACTTCTTGGTGTTCCCAAAAGCAGACTATGGTTGTTACCTCCTCAAATCATGCGGAAACAATTGCACTACACGAAGCATGTAGAGAATGTGTGTGGCTCAGATTCATGACTCAATACATACAAGAAGCAAGCAGAATTGTCATAAATAAAGGGCCAACAAAGTTGTTTGAAGATAATGCCGCTTGTGTCGCTCAAATCAAAGAAAATTATATTAAGAGCGACCGAACGAAGCATATCCCCCATGATTTTTCTCTTACACATGAGAACTTGAGAAAAATCAAGAAGTGGATATTCATTATATACGATCAGCAGACGATGCAGCAGATCTGTTCACTACAACATTCAGAAAACATGTTCACAGTATCGGAATGCGTCAATTATGAAACTTATGATATCTATCTTTTCAAGGAGAGATTATATCACTGTACTCTTTTTCCCTCGTCATAGTTTTTATCCCACTGAATTTTTCCATGACAAATTTTTTAATGAAGCAGTGTTTAATATATAATTAATGATAGGTTTAAGGGGGAGTGTTATAGAAGTAGGTTATAATTACCTATATTGTAGGTATAATGATTATACATATATAAATATCTATAATAATAAGTGACTATGTACAACTATATATACGTGTATTATAAAATGATACAATTCACTCACTTCCAATTTTACTTATTCCTCTCGACTCTCTCTTTTAATAAAGTTAAGTTTATAACAAGTAAATCATTTTGGTTTAATTGATCGTTGACAATAAAAAGAGGATAAAAAAGTAGACACGTGCCATAATTGTGAGGGCAAAAAAATCATTATATATGCTATCAATACCACAAAAAGTGGCATAAGTCAACAATTAAGTGTTCCATCCAATTTTCATTTAAATGTATTCTAGCTCATGATTGGTTCTTTTACTTTGTAGGCCACTTGTCGACCCCTGTAGTTACTGCTTTTCAAGAGTTATAACCTAGTTTTTGGTATCATCTTTAGTTCACTACTCAAGTAATCAATGTTGAATCCCGATTCATAACTCAGTAATAAACGAGGTGGAAAATGGGATATTGAAAAGGCAACATGCAAAATATTCCATAGATAAATTCTTAAACTAGATTCTTATTTTTCTCTCTC